>VTPC01008715.1:43025-101011 GCA_011009095.1 Ignelater luminosus | reverse complement strand
CTGGGAATAATTAAAGATTAATAATTGACGTGTAATTTTTATTTTCTTAAATTAATGTAACATAATACTTAGAACTAGGTATGCTAGATAACAGAACTAAAAATCGCAATTATTTCAGCTGCCATAATTTATTGATCAAAAAATATTTCTTTAGGTAGCAGGTTACTAGAATTAATTAAAAATAATGGCTTACATTTATCTTGTTTGCTTGTAAAAGGCATCGCAAAAACGTAACCTTACAAACTGAAATAATTATGCAGTTTTAAAATTTATTATCACACTTTGAATGCGTTAAATCTAACTTACCTCGATTAACTCACAAAAAACAGATTTAGTCTTGAAAAAGACTGATTTTTAAATAGAACAAAATAAACTGTAGAAAACGCAAAACAGAGACCAAGAAATCACGGAAAGTACGCACGCCGATGTAATTTTAGGTTAGAAATATACTTGTGAGGGAGTGTAGCCAACGTTGAAAGGTAAAATTTCGCGCCACTTTTAAATTAGTGGTCACGTGGCTTCCTCCTATTAATGATGTCCCTGTACAAGGCTCTCCTTTCTAAAGGTTTAATGTTTTGTGCTGAACAAACGCTGATGGAAGCAACTAAGTGGTGTAGGGCTGGGACAAAAATCAGTTGCGAAGTTCAAAATCAATTTTTCTATAATCAATTTCAGGAAACTTCAAAAGTTTAATTTTTATAATTGATTGTAATCGTAATTCTGTTATAACCCAAAAAGTCGTAAAATTGGTTTTTATTACGTTTTTTATTTGTAAAAAGCTGCGAACCTGAAAATGAAAACAAAAATATTTAGTCATTACAACTCCAGATAAATGTGAAATTGAAATTTTTTTGAAATGTTGGTTTTGAATGCTTTTTGTAAGTTATATAATTTTGGATGTTAGTTGCCTTATTAGGTTTCGCTTTCGAAGTGGTTGTAAATGGGCCTTTAGACTTTTATGTAGATTAACTTAAAACCCTGCTTAAAAAACTGGGTCTAACAATAAATTTGATGGTTTTACTGTTTCCATGGTTATACTTCACTCTTTTTGTGGTACAGCTTGGGACTTGTATAATGCGCAGCCCCAAAACGGAATAAAATGTAGTGGTTATGCAACACATCTAGCAGCTTTAGGGAATATTTAGAACATGTTTTAAAAATTGTGTTAATTCTGCGTGTAAAAAACATGTTCTAAATATTTTTTTGTCAAATTTTTAAATGCAGTTTTGACGTTAAATGTGCTGTATGCAACGATGTCAGATTTCAATGACAAAATTGTAGTCAATTTTGACGTCAAATTTAACACCGTGTCAGACGGCCCTTAAGATTTTTCTTCTTTTCCTTTACAGCTACAGTAAGTGACAGTAAGTTTGACAAGTGTAGCCACACTCTCCAAATTAGAAAAATAGCATTTAATAAAACAATATCAAGGCACACTAACTTACACCAGCCCATCATTTTAAACATGTTTGAAATGTGACTCATCTTGACCTAAGAAGATAGTAGAATGAATGTAGTGCGCATGCTCGCCCGCATCGAAAAAAGAATATTAGATTTTTAAAAACAGCGGTAGTTTGTATGCCCAATTCTAAACGATGGTTGCAGTTTGTCTATTAGTAATTGGAAACGGGTTGATGTACCAAAATAATTTTCGAATTTTTTTGATCATTTAAAAGGTCCTAAACTTGTTCTTTTTAAAAAGATCCAACTAATTCTGTAAGATATAAACTGTGCTATTATGATGATGATGATGATGACTATTATTGCCAGAATCATGGCCAGAATTAAACACTTTGTGAGGTTAGATTTAATTACAGAAAAATAGCGGCAAATTTAAAATTTCGTTTGTCCTATAAGAACCTTAGTGAGAGAGGTTGTAGAACTCCTTCGATAAGTTTTAATCACTCTGTTTCGGTCAGCGGTTAATAGTTATCTATAGAAGGTCTGTCCTGCTAATTATTGTTTATTAAATAATCCAACTTATAAATCTGTTTATTTGGGTTTATTTGGGGGAGAGTTGTAAACACAGAGATTGAATACAAATGTATCCTAACCTATATTTACTTTAAAAGTTTAATGTTCGAACTTCGAAGTTTCAGAAAATACGAATAATAAGATTGTGAGTGTTATATCGATTATAACCGATATTAATAACGCATGAATTGGTTAAACACGAACATAACCTCATAAACATTGTAATTCTTACCAATTCTTACTGTTTTTACTTTTTTGTACCCAGTCTAAAGTGGGTATAAAAGAGCGCGCTCAGGACGTCTGTACTTTCAAAATCTGAACGCGGTTCGGGTACTGAGGATGCGTTTTTTATTTAGTCCGAGCGCAATTTCTGAACGGAACTTTGTCGGCATAGTTTAAAATAGTATATTTTGTTGCAATTACGGAACGTTCTTTTATGTAGGGAATTTTGCTTTTCCCAGATAATCACACTGGTAACACTGTTGTAATTGTCACTTTTCACTTATACAGTTGACAAGTGTATAAGTTTGTATAATTAAAATATTTCGTATAATTCATTTCTACAATATATTTGTATTAAAAGATAAGTAATAAAATTATAGAGAAATTTTCCTAAGACAGTCAAGTTAAAAATTACAGAATAAATATCATTATCATGTACATATAACCTTATTTGAATGTCAAATTGTTTATTATTATTTTTACTTATGGTACAAATAAATATTCTATATTTTGGTAAGATTATCATAAAATATTTAATATTGCATGCAACTCTTGTTTTATTTTTAGATGAATAGTTGTGGTAGTGGGAAATAGTAGAAGATAAAAATGGAATATATTTACGTTACATTAGATATTTAACTGGAAAAAAATTGGAACATGTTGAAAGGAAATCAGAGGTAAAATTGTTTATTTCATGAAAACAATTTATTACTGAATCTGGAAGACTAATATTTGTAATAGATGTATATACGACACTACAGGTTCATATTTGTTGATATCCGTTTATCATATAAACATTACGATATTATATTATGTTTATATCTTTGTAACAATCCAAATTACAATGTGGTGAACTGTATAATTACTCACTGAGAAAGAATGGAAAATTTTTATTTTGTTTCAATGAATTAGAAACTGAAATTAGTGTTATCATTTAAAGGAAATTATTTTAATTGTTTCCTATGATAAACTCGTTATTATATGTTGCCCTTGTTGATTGTAGGTACAATGGAATAATGTCCTCTATTAGCAATAACAGAGATGATCAGGGTGCTTCTATAGATGGGTTAAGATTTGTGTACACTCAAAATCGTGGTAATAATGAAAAAGAAAGAGTTAATTCTCCCGAATCTCTGTTAACAGGAAATCTTCCTTTACAAAATGTAATTACAACATTACCGTGTGTTAAAAAAGAACCAGATCAGGAATATGAACAAAAGATATCTTCTCACAGTATTATAGGTGAGTATTTAAATATTCTTGAATTTTACACAGTTTGATAGTATTTAAGAAAGGATATATCTGCTACTAATCTCTAACATAATACCCAATTTAAAGAATTACTCAAATTTGGACATGGAAAAATTTCTTAATTTATAACTTGCATAATTTACTAGTTTTAAACTATGGCGTTTTATTATTGCGACATACCTAATTTTCAGTCTGTCTTGCATGGTCAGATTTGAGCATAAATTCTTTGAATTAAAAGTTGCCACAATCCACTAGCAATTAGTGGATTTAACGTTCACGATCTTATATGAGGCTTGACCAAGAATATACTCTGTTGGGTGTACAAGAAACTATTTGTCTCTTTTGTATTAATTACAAACTAGGGTGAACCCGGGAAAGATGGTTGAGATGGTGAACAGCTATAATTCTTAAAGCATATAACAAATGGCATAACTAACCTGGTCAAACTATTAGTTGACAGTACCGTATTGTATCCACGCTATATCAATAAATATGCATTAATAGATTCAAATAAATTACAAATTAAAATTTATGACAGGGTGATATTTTTGACATAATACTTGCGATGCAGTATTTACCAAAATTTATTGTTTTTATGTGTAATAGTTATACATTTAATGTTTGAACCTAAATGCATATTCTAACCTAAAAAGACTTTGCTTTGTGTATAAATGGGAGAGATGGTGATGCATGTTGTTTAGATAGTGTTTGCAAACTTTTCGTGAATGGTGGCCACTTGCACATTTAGCCTGTGTTCGGTAAGGTACATCTAACATCTATTTTTATTCGGGATCATCTCTTGTTCTTGTCACTCAAATTAAAATTTAGGTTGAGTGACAAGAACAAGAGACGATTTCGAGCAAACAGCTGTCAGAGGTCCTTACCAACCACAGTGTATGCCAGCTGTACTGATGCATCCAGCTATGCAGCAGGTACTGTTTCAATTTTGTTTTCTTTCAAAAAATACACAGCATAATAAGGCAGGTGTGATTTGTCTACTTATTTTAATTAACTAATTACTTTAATTGACAGTACACATCACATCTAGCAGTCACTGTACATCAGTCTAAATTCTAAAAACAAAATGTTATGATGTCATATTACTAATTCACCCCCATGTAGATAGGAGTAATGGTGAAAAGCAAAATATTTTTAAATTGGCAAAAGATTAAGTTTATTCACTAGAATGTATAGTTTATGTAATGCAAAATGTTTTGTATTTTCTATATCGAATAGTTTCATTTGGGCATTTATAGAGGTTAGAAAATTTATTCACCATCTCTCTTGGGTTGACCCTTAGCTTTCATTTTTTACTGTATTAATAATTAAATAACCTAAAAATTAATAAAGAATGCAAAAGAGTGGTTTGAAATTAATAAGAAAGAGACAGCTACTTACATAATTTTGATAGTTAGCAAGCATTTAGGGATCTTAAAACATATTGTCGTTGCCAAAAAACATGGAATGATTCTTGAGGTGATTCTTACTTAATTATTTAAATGACTTTTTTAAAAATTGTAATGAGCATTAATTTGTTTTTATTTTTATAATTGAGTGAATTATCTAAAAACTGTATTACATATATTGTGGCTAACTTCAAGTCATTTCTATAAAAGTAAGAATTACAGTCTTGTTGTTTTTGATTACTACAGTACAAAGATACTTCTGGAAAAATGATAGTTTTTCCACGAAAATTCTACGGCCAACCTTAACATAATAATTGAATCTATTTTAAATATAACACCATAGCAAAAAAATCGTGGACAACCTTCATTTAAAAGATCGTATAGGATACATTTATTAGATAGAGAAATATTAGTAGATTGTATTTTTTTTTAATTAAAATTTTGCCTTATGGTTAGAAATAATCTATTTATACCTGTGAAGGATATTCTTGTATACAATTGTTTTTTCTTGGTAGCATTCATATTTATTAGACTACAAATACTTTGGAACATTTCAAAAGGAAAATTGAAAATTTATGATCATTACAGGAATAAGTCAAGGTAGTGAAAATAAATTCAATAAATTGCATTCATCATCGAAAATTCGATTGAAACGAAATGGTAGTAGGAATAATTATCATGAATCACTACAACGGATAGGTGGAGCAGATCCATGTTATAATCATTATCAACAATATTGGTTTAATAGTAGCCTTGAGGTAATTTATAAGTTTATTCTAATATTCTTATAATATTATTGTTGTTATGTTTTAATTATTTATATTTTTTACATTACATGCTATGTTAATTGTAGAGATTAAATTTGGAAGACAAATCTCGAGAAGAACGATTGGAAATAACAAGATACGAACTACGAAGACATCTAAAACAAATAACAAAAAGTAATCTTGGGAAAGCAGATGTTTACACAGAAGATACCTCATTGAAATCGAATTATAGTATATCACTCCCACACCGATTTAATTCACACGCTGGTTATGATAGACTAGTATCAACACGTATTTGTGATATTGAAAAGTGTAAACGAAAGGCATTGCCTTGTACTCGATATTGTACATTGCATATCATGCACAATGCAGATCAGGTTCTATTTGATTACTGTACAGCCAAATTTGCAGACAACACCCAGTGCTCCGTTCCTGTGTTTGACATTACTCATGAACTTCCACTTTGTCCAGAACATGCAAGAAAAAGAGTAAGTGAATAAAATATTAATACTCTTATCTATGAAGAAATCTAAAATTGCTGAAATTATTGTGGACTTGTTTTAGGATAATTATAGAATGTATCAAGAAACAAAGCCAAAGAAATTACGTAAAAAGGTAAAACCATCTGCTATGATACGACCTCAGAAACGTAATAAAAAGAAGAAAAGACCAGTAAAGCCGCCGGAAGAAGTGACTTCTAAACCTGACAATAATAGTACAGTAGCTGAAGGTATCTTTGTTGTGTTATTTATCAAATTTCTTTCTATTAATATTGATTTTTTCCAATAGCTGAAATATGTGATGTAACACCAGATCTATCCGGCGATATGGTAGAACAGGTACTTGCATTACAGGAACCTGATGGACTAGAACTTGTTTCTGTAGAACAAGCACTAGTTACCCAAGCATCAAATTTATTAGAAGAAAGTGAGATCAATAATGTATTGAGTACTATACAAGCAGATGAGTTTAATGACTTTTTTACAGGTATGATTACGATCAATATTTCTTTATCAAATCATAAAATAAATGTTATTAACAATTATTTTTAATTATTAATCTCAGTCTTAAAATTTCTTAATTAATCTTGTAGTTAATCGCAATGGAGAGTATGAACCAACACGGGAAGAAACAGAAGAATTAGAAAGAGCATTAGCAGCAGTCGATAACGATGTTAAATCATTAGAAAAATTAAGTCAATCGCAAGGTTTGTTGGATTCATTCTTAGATGAGCACACATTGGTAGAATCATTAGTACAAATACCGGATGTATTTCACAATGGGTATGCTCCATGTGGAGACAATATTGTTACACAGACATCCCGGCTACTTTCAGTGGAACCTCATTCTCAATCTTAATGTTGGGGTTGTTTTTTAGTCATAAATGAAGGTGTAAACAACATGTTAAATTGAACTTAAAGGTATTTCTTTTTTTTTATTTTTTGTTAGAAGACTGCATCTTGAAGATGTTTTTAAAAAATTAGTAACGTTTTCTCTCAGTGTGTAAATATAATGAAAATACGGCAACAATTGTAAAAAAAAAAAAGAAACAGAAATGAAGTTCCAAGAGTACAAAATAATATTTTATAGATTGTAATATCTGAATTCGCATCATATAAAAACATTTTAAATACCGTTCATATACAGTGTTACATGTGAAAACTAAGCATAGTAAGTTAATTGTCAATATACTGCCATTATTATGTTTTATTTACACCAAAATTTATTAAAGTTTAAATTAATGAGAAAATTTTGTATTTTTAATTAACTAATATGTATTACCATTGATGGTTATAGATGTGCAATGAGTGTATTTTGTTTATAGTGAATAACTTTGTTGTAAAAAAATAAAACATCTATTAAGTTTCTAATTTGCTAACATCATTTGTGGATGTGATATATTTATAATAGGTACATTTCGAGCAAAAGAGTTGAAGTGTTCCTTAATACCAACGACCAACTGTAAATTATTAAAGATAAAACCAATTCTTTACAATAAAATTTATATCTGAGCTATGTAATTTTATCTGATGATTGTATTGTTTTTAATATTTCAAAGTTATGTGGTTTTATTTCAAACTAGAAATTATAATTGTAATTTCTTAATTTCTTTTAAAGCAGTGCTTATCTATAAAAAGTCAGTGGTAGTACCAATTAAAAACGATAAAATTTGAAGGAAGGTTATTGAGATTATATTAGGTCATTGAATGAAATGAATAAAATCAGGCAATGTCCATCTCCCAATGTAATAATCATGATTATGGTACCCTTCAAAGAAAAATAAATTGACTAAATTATGGAGTTTTACATGCCTGTTTCAATGGATTTTATGATGTGTTTTAATTTATGTTAAATATTTTTACTAAATACTAATTCAATGTCCATAATATAATTTCAAATCTTGTTGTAGAAAGATCTGTGACGTAGAGAAGTGTTTATATGTGGTACTTACTTTTGTAAGCAGTGTAATAAGCTTGTAGGTACAATAAAGTGAAAAATACAATTGATTAGTGTTAAGTACCTACCAGTACATCAGAACAGTTTTCCGTTATTAATGAGAGGTTACACATTTTCAGTTTTTTTATTCTGTGATTTTTTTGTAGAATATCTAATCAGTTTTAATATTTTGGCTGTAAAGTACAGAATGAATTGCATTTGCAATTTTTTTTCTTTAAAAAAATCTTAAGACTGTTGCTTGATTTGAGTTGAATTTTATTTAAATTAATCTGCATTGAATTTTTCACATTGTATGTATTTACCTTTCTTAAATAGATTGTATTGAAAAAAGAAATGCTATTGCAAAATCTATCCAGAACTAACATAAATACAGAATTTCATGAACATTCTTTTTAATTACATTTTAATATCTCATTATAACACAATTAAACAGCTTGCTGCAGATAATAGTTTTATTCATAAAATAATTTTGGTTTGTTTCTAAAATCTATAATAAGAGATTATATAAAGATTTTATTTTCATTCAAATCATTCGTTATGTGAAAATCCATGTTGTCTTACAACATAGATATTTGGGTCCAAACATAAAGTTAAGCTAAACACTGCCAATATCATCATAGTCAACTTCATAATATAATGCATTTAGAATGCTAAATATAGAATTTTGCTTGATTTATTTTGGTTTTGTTGTTTCGTTATATTAAAGAATCATGTTAACTGTAAAATCATTACGAAACATATTATTACTCTTTCATAAGAATTTCTAATAAAAGGTTAGTCCTATTGATATTCAATTTGCATATATTTGTTAATACGGATAATTTCCACCTTCTTGTAACGTACACGTTCTATTGCTGACTGGTTAACTGACCTTTTACCTTCATATATGAGTTTCTGGCTGCAACTTTATTTCATTATGTGATATAACCTAATACAAATATGACAAATTAAAGCCTCATTAACGTTATGTACTACTTGACTTAGATAGATAAATTATGTAGAAGATCAATAATAATCAAAGGTGATTATATACCCTATTTTATTTCATTACTGAGATATGACAGTTTTAGAATTTTTACGCAATAAGTAATTTATGTTTTCCATGTAGTATTTATGTAAGTTAAGAGTTGTCTGCAATATGCGACACAGAACGAAATGAATAACTATTACCTACTTATACATCAAGTCACACATTTTAAGTGTTACTCCAAAATTAAGTTTGAATACAACTGTGCAAAATGTTGAGACAAGAAAATGAACAATCTACAAAGAGAACTGTACACTTTTACTTAAATCAAGCTGGTGAAAAGAAGAACCTCACTGTCCAGAAATATCAAAGAAAAAAACAACACCTGATAAGCCAACTACAAAAGCTACTCCAAAAGTAAAAGAATTATATTCCTAATAATAAAAATACGATTCCACTTATAACCTCAAATTTATTAACTTGATGCATTTCAATATTACAATATCATTTTCAAAGGCATAAGTAAACAATTTGTCATAGTAACCAGCTAACTTGTTCCAAAATTCAAAAAAAACCTAAGTTTTATTCTTCATCCAACACTTGCAGTAACTGTAATTGCATTGGTTAATCTGCTCATTCATTAAAGGTGCTTGATGTTTGTGTTTGTAAAGTTTGAATGCTTGTAAAACATCTAATTTATGTTCATTATTGCAAAAATATAAAAATGGAATGTGGTTGTTTGTGGTCGTATGTTAATTGTGTTCTGATCTTTGGCATAATTGGACTTTTTTGGCTGTTTGTGTTTGTAACATCTCACTTGTTCTTTGCATCTAACATCAGAGAAAAATCAAAAAAGGACTTGGACCATCTGAATTCCATTTCATTGAGCTATAAAATAAATTATGATTTTTGTGTTGTGATCCCCTTTAACCATTACTGAAAAATTGAAAATAATAAACTGTCTTGATAATGGTGCATCAAATAACGAAATCTCCTGGAAATTTAATTTATCTAAATGAACTGTGTCAACAATACAAAAAAATTGGCAAAAATGCAAGCATAAACATGTTACAATGTTTCTTATACTTTAGCTTTACACAAAATCTATTTATTATGTAATTTTTGAATTTCATAAGTACTGTTATAGTGAATAATGAATAAAATCTTTTCAATTTTGCAACATTTAATGCCACTCTCTTATTTGTTCTGAGCACTCTCAAGTTTATGTTGACAGGGATAAAGTATCTGGATTATTTGATTTCTGGAAAATCTTGAACAACAATTATGGAAAAGCCAAGGAATTCTGCTGGCTTTGGTACAAGAGCATATGAGGTTGTTGGGTTTGTTCCTTTAAATTTAATTCCTGGAAAGTCTTTGACAACAATCATGAGAAACCTGGAGAAGTCAAAGAACTTTATACAACTAAGTTGCTAATAACCATAGTTGTGGTGTCTGACTTGAGGTGAAGCAGCAAGGGGAGGACTATGAAGGTGTCTGGTATGCAGATATGGTGCCAGTGGTAGTAATTGGTCATATGTGATACAGTAGTAATACCAAGGAAGGATTCAGTGGCCCATATACCTATTATCCATCCATTTCAGGAGGCATTTAATAAATAGAACCACCAGGAGAGCACAGGGTGTGTTAAATCAGAGGATAATAGTCCAGGCTCTTTCCTACATGATGTCAAGATGATAATGTGGAATTCTTAAATCTGAATTAATTGTTCTAAGCAGTGGCAAAATAGAAAGAACAAAAGCGATGGTATAATTTTTTCATGTTTAGCCCTACCTGTTCAATGCCAAAATAGAAGCCCCTGGGCCCAAAACTGTGTTTTTCAAATTTAGTCTTTTTTTGGTGCAACATCAGTCAGTAGTGCGTTTTCCTTTAAAATTTTGTTTTTTTCTTGTTTTTCTATTATATCTTTTTTGAGGTACAACGATTGTATCTTGCCCTCTATAGATTAAAGAACCTGTTGCAAAGGGGTTGGCATACAAATTTTTAGGGATCATGACTCCCATTTTTTGGGCTCATTCGATATAGCTTCAAAAGCTCTATCTACTGCAAAAGATCATTAGTTTCTGTTTATCTGTTTTGGAATGGCGAGGGTTCAAACTTCTGACATCCCAGTCAGGCTTTCGGGATTTTGAAACTGTATCGAATGAGTCCAGAAAACGGGGAGTTATGACCCCTAGAAATTATGCCGACCCTTTTGCAACAGGTTCTTTTGTGCGTATGGAAAAACTTGACAACGTGACTTAAAATTACCGGCCCAAAACTAGAGATGGGTCACTAGGACGGCAGTTCAACATTTCCCATATGTTTAACACGTGGTTCGTTGAGAAACTCATGTCGTCTAAATGCTTAGTGCGGACGTGGTGTTACGCTAGACCTTGTCATCCCCAAGACCTCAGGAACCGTGGTACATTTTCAATACCACACCGTGCTCAACGTGTTAAAAAAAAAGTGTTGCCCTCTTTTCCATTTATAGATTTGAGTTTCAACAATCACTCAGTAGTTGGCACTGAAAGAATTGTTTGTGTCAATGATTATTGCTTTATTCTAAGCTCAATAGTTAACTTGGTGGTGTGTTAATTTCATGCACTTTTTTCAATGTTCCTCAATGCTACAAAAAACTCATTTTTTTACAAATGTTCCAATAATGTATGTTTTATAATTTTACACTTGAAATCAACTTTTCTTCAATCTCATTAAGAATAGAGAACTTTTCTATGTGTTAGATGAGTCAATCTAATTGTATATACAAGGTGTAAAATTTGCAATTTAAATTCTCTACAAAAATCACATTTACACTTTTGCTCTAAAATAATTAGAGGTGTAAATAATTGGACATTAAGAATTACTATTAAATCTCTATGGTGAATGAACAATTCTACACCTGATAAAACTAAGTTGTCATTGAAAGGAGATTTATAATGTGAATATTACTGTTCTTTGAAATAATATTGATTGTCATTGCATTATATCATTTTATACAGGATGATTTATGATTGATAGTCAAACTTCACCAAGTGATTCTAGGGGGCCATTTTAAACAAAAAGTATATACAGGGGATATTTTGACAAACAATAACAATAAAGCCAAAAGTTAACATGTCTTCATGCAACTTTGAAGATCAATAACTCCACAACTAAGATAAATCGGCCATAGCTTTCATTTGAAAAACTACTTGTCTAGTCACTAGGGATCTACCTTTTCAGTTTGTTTGTGTTATTTATTTACACCCTGTATAAACATAATGTTCACAAATGTATCATTTTATTTTCTTAAGAATCCTGAGCTACTGTAGGGGAATTCCACTATGCCTCTTAATTATAGTCTGAAGATCTTTTAAAATAATTTTCAGTATAAATATTAGAATCTAAGAATCTTAAGAAATTTGTGACATCAGTTGGCATCTTTCCCAAAGTACTTCTATAAATGGGTTGATTTGTGCATTTGTTATATATGTGCATAAACTTGATGAAAAAAAATGTTGATGGTTGATGTTAGTTGGATGGAGAGCTATGATGTATTTTTGGTAAAAGTTCATATATGTCTCAACAATATTAAGAATTTACAGAATTTTGGTTTTGGTATCTGGAAGTTGGTCATCTGGCATAGCATTTCCCAGCAGTATGGCTTGATTAGATCCATAATTGTAGCAATCTTTAACATTAATTACTATCAAAGTGTTCCCCTGTTAGAATATTTGATTGAATCTTAACTTGTACAGAGTTATTGTAGTTGTATTAATATTATTCGTTTCCAAAATTACATGCATCATGAAACTTGGAAATGTTATTTAGTACTTAACCAATAAACAATTTTCAATTCCTTATTGCCATTAGTTTATAAGCATATGATTGTCTATTGTTATTAAATAAGTTACCTGCAAAAATAATTTAAACCTTTTATTTACCTCTACTCATGTTGATTAGTTTGTAGCACAGTTGAAAGTAATTTTGTTTGTAGGGTTGCTACACTTGATCTGCAGTCTCATTTCACAAACTTCCCTACTCACAAAATAAAATAACACTTCTGACACTTATATCATAAATAAATTGTTACACATTTGAACAATTTATAATTTGTTAATATTCATTAATCCAAACCCCTTATTACCTTGTCTTGTTTAAGAATCCCAATTAAACTATTATACTCTTTATTTTTCCTAGAATTTAAATTTTTAATCACAATTTATGCATTAATTTTCTTAAAATTGTTTCATATAATTCTGACATATATTATATTTAAGATTTGAATTTGTTCAGAAGTAATTCTCTGTACAAATTAATTGAAATACATGGAGATAAATGGAACTAGATTTTAGCATTCTAAATACATATTACATTATCTTAACATAATTTATATTTATTTTTTATTTCAATTTTATTTTGACCATATTCATACTTGTATCATTCAAACGTATTTAGAGTGAATGAATTTTGTAATAAAAAAAGTCAATATTTTTATATTGATACTGTCCAGTGTGTTATGTGAAAAAGATACTATATCAATTTTTTTTAAAGCTGTACATAAATGCAAAAGACATTATAGTAATGTTTTTGATATAATCATTATTGTTTTTGTAAGAATGGTTGTAGCCTGACATTTCATTAAAATAATATTTTTTAAAAGAATTATATAGTTGAAGAAACAGACAAAATAATAAAAATACTGTGCAATGAAAAAAGAAATTGAGCAGGCTATGCAATTAACTCTTGGGGTAAACAAATCTTTGTTGTCTAGAGGCGTTTTTGATTATTGCAGTGCTCCATACCAGTAACTATGTTTATCCTTCTCTTTTGCTATTCTTTAGAAAAAAAGATCATACTACCAGGTTAACCTGTGTTCAGTCATCAAAAACGCCATAGGTTCTAAATGTAGAACTGCCGAGTGATTAATATTTATGGTTTCGTTTCTTCATTACAAACGACATCTGGGAATGCAAAACATAACCACAATGTATTCCATTTTGTTATTGAATTCGAGCAACAATCTGTTTACAAAAATAAGCAAACATCTATCAACTGCTATTTTGACCATGTTCCCTGAAGTTGATATAAAAAAACTAAAAGTATACACATATACAACGTTCATGATGTTTCTGGGTCGTAACAGGCCATGCTTTTATTTTATTAGGTTGGAAGTGTTGCTTCCTTTTTTCTTGAAAATGGCCGTACCTAAGTCTGTATTTGACGCCGTTGCGCAATCAAAAATTTTGAATAAACGTTTAGTATCGATTAGTTTTGCTTTGTTAAAAAAAAGATCAAATTTTTTTTTATATTTTGTATCTATTAATGCCAATTAAGAAGAATGCCAAAGGTTATAAATAAAAACATAAAACTTTTGTATATAAATGTAAATAGAAATTTTTTGTGAAATAATGTTTTAGAGTAATTGATTTATAGATTTACAAAAAAAAAGGCAACAGCATAAGGTCAAACTGTCATAAAATCATAACCTTAAAGTACAGTAAACGTCAATAAGATTTTACAAGCCAAGTTAATAGATAAACAGCCCAGTTTACAAAACTCAAACTGTCATTCTGCCACAGCCATATATGACCCAGAAACATTGTGAACAGTGTATAGTATCTCTTATTTTTTGATGTAGAATATGATTCTAAAGCCTGTTTGTAACTATACAATTTTCAGTGCCGGAGTTACTACATAAAATTAGGAAGTAAACATGTACGTTGCATACAAGATATTTGATCATATTTGCATCCAATTTTTATTATAATAGAAAATGTCCTATTTGTCATCCAATTTTTCTTGTGAAATAATATTTTAGAACATGTCTTATTAACACTAAATTCTTTGACAAGAACTGGGGAAAATTTAATCTAAACTGTTGAAAACCTCTTTAAGTTGGTATTGTACTTTTCATTGTTGTGTATGCAAACCTAGAAGTATTATTCTTTCAGTTTAATAAGATAACCTATAATTAATTAATTTAATATTTTTAAAACTCCCAACCCTTTCTTTTAAACAATGATGGTTGTGCTCTTCTCTTTTCAATCCTTGCGTTTTTCTTTTAAAGTGTTAATACACCAATTTGAGCTGTTAAGATGGCTTGCAAAAAAAGTAATAATATTTCTTCATGCATTGTTGAATGAAATTTCTATCTATTTAATAAAGCTGTCACAAATTTAAGTAAAGTTTATTAAAAGAATAAACTTTTTGATGCTTTTATAGGTTAAATTTTGTAATCTTTTCATACTAAAAATATGATACAAATTTGACAAAGCTGCAAACAGAAAATGTTTCTTTATTTCTATTACAATAAAAAATTAGTTCCTAATTTTATGTAGTAACTTTGGCACTAAAAATTGTATAGTTACAAGCAAGCTTAAAGTAAAAGCAAAATGTTTGAAAATTTTTCAAATTTTGGCAGCCATTTTGACCATGTTCCCGAAGAGATATCAAAAAAACGAAGACACTCTGTGCTCTTTAGTTTTTGATGTAAAATCCAAATTATAAGTCAAAATCTCAAAATTTAAAAAAAATGCTGACAGATACAGTAGTGGACAAAAAAAACGCACATACAGGAAAACTTTTCTTTTTTAATAGATGATTTTAAAATTTTAAATATTTCTATCATTAAGTAGTAAATGCTATCAATACTATGTGATTGCAATGAAGTACTTGACAATTTGATCTTACTAAATAAATATTTCATAGCCAACTTAGTTTATGTGTATAACCAAATACTACACCACAAATTTTGAAATTTTATTATTCAGAATATGGTATAAAAACAAAAAAACTGATAACAAAAGATTATTAAGCAAACATTTACCTCCAAATTAATGATAAAAATATGTTGTTAATATTTTGTATTCCCACCCTTAGCTTTAATAACTGCCCTACATCTATCGCGCATACTAGATATCAATTTTTGTATATACGCAGGGCTTATTTCAGTTTCCCACATGTGTCTTATTGTGCTTCTAAGGTCTTCTTTAGTTTTCGGATGATTTTCAGTAATAGCTCGCCCCATTTCATACCAACAATTCTCCATCGGGTTGAGATCTGGACTATTACCGGGCCAAGTTAGGCAAGAAACTTTTTGTTTTTTAAGAAAATCTTGCACCTAGACGTAAATCAATAATAATAAATTATTAATTAATGCTTTAACTTTATTATTATAGCAAAAAATACTTTCTTGACTCTGTGACACGGCGCTGAATCATCTTGAAAGATTCCACTTTTTAACCTTCCAAAATGTCGTTTTATTGTTGGTATTAAATGTTCCTTTAAAACATTTATCTATATTTCAGCATTCATTGTGCCACTTAAAACTAAATATCACCCACTCCCTTACTAGATATACACCTCCACACCATTTGATATGAATCAAATTTAATTGTTTGTTTCAAACACTCTGGTAGGAATTCTTCACCTGGACGACGACGCGCATATTTAATACTAGCTGACCCGTGTAGATTAAATTTTGATTCGTCTGAAAATACCACCATATTCCATTGACTTTCTGTTTATTTGACATGTTCTTTTACCTATTTTAATCGAGCTGCACGCATCTTTTTAGTCAACAAGGGCTTCTTCCTTGGACGATAGGCTTTTGGATTATTTGAACACAATCTACGACGAATTGTTCTTGTACTAACTAACGGACCAGCATGTTCTATCCATTTTTTCCTTAATTCAGTGGAGGTTTCTTTTCTATTTTTAATAGCCAGTCTTTTTAAAACACGATCTTGTTTGTCAGTAGAAATCTTCTTTCTTCCACTTCCTTTTTTCCTATCCACGGTCCCAGTATCATTTTTTTTTTCTTATTAAACATGAAATAGTAGAATGATGACAACCTAATTTAGCACTAATATACGTCATAGAACACCCTTCATCCCGTAATGCTAATGCAACACTTTTTTTTCGCGGAGTTAAAGGAGCCATTTCCACAACGATTTAATAACAACTACAACTACAGCAACAATGATATTGTTTTCTTGGATATATAGACTTGATTATAATAAAACAAAATAGGTCAGAGGCTACTATGTTATAGGTAATTCAATTTTAATACCAAATGCTTTAATATAAAACAAGAAACCCAATAATTCAGAATATGGGGTATGTGCGTTTTTTTTGTCCACTACTGTAGATAGACTTCGCAAGTTCAGAGTTTGTTGATACATTTATAACTAACAGCAATTGATAGACTCAGAGTATTTAAATTAAAATTGTTTTGGTTTTATTATTTATTGCATTTATAATTATAAATAAATTTGAATTAGTAAATGTTTGTTTTACAGCATGTGTGAAGAATTGCTTGACAAATGGAAAGCTTTATTAATATTGATTTTTCGATAAAAACTCATTTTTTCAAAAAAGTTTTGCTTTTACCCAAATGACAAACTGTACCCTCAGAACAGCTTCATCATATAAAGGATATGCAAAAACTGTATGTTTTAAAACTATTTCTGATTATACAGGGTGTAGTTTGTAGTTGAGATAAATCAAATTTTAAGTGTCTTTTTCCTCCGATGTTAGGTGTCTTAGCTATAAAGTACGCTCTGTATAACTGGATGTAAATATAGAACATTTGAAAGGCATTTTCCTTTTTTTTAAAGAGTAACTTTTTGTTAAAAAATCAGTGTTAACAAAATCTTTCATTTGTCAAGTAATTTTTCACATGTGCTGTATAACGTATGTAATATGATGAAAAACTAAATCACAAAAGCGTGATTACTTCTATTTCTATATTTATAATCTAGCCAACAAAGATTTATTTCCTTATGATTTACTCCAACTTAAGGGTTAATTGCATAGCCTACTTAGTTTTTTTCTTATTTGAACACAGTATTTTAAATAATACTAACATCTGCAGCATTCATGTTAATTTATTCTTGATATTATGATCTGTAAAATAAGGTCAAAGTTTCTGTAACAGCCATGATAAACAAAGCAATTTGCTTGCCAAAATCAGTTTACAACTTTACAATCCTAATTTCTCATTATGAATCTATGGGGGCAACACTTTATTAACCTAACCTAACATTGCGATTTTGCCATAAACGATATGCACCTTGCGGGTACAACAATCTGTCTATTTCTTATCAATTACAAACCATATTTTTCATCTTTTAATTTTATTAATCATTAAAATAATCTAAAAACTAATAAAGGAGGCAAAAATGTCGCTTGTTGTACCCCAGAGTATGTCATGCACACATTCTCTATAGACTTATAATGAGGGAAAAGGTGTATTAGTATGTATACTTGGTTGCTTTGTAGATCATAGATACTAACAGAAACTCGAGTACAAAATAGTATTTCATCTATCCCAAAATGATAGTCACAAATGAACAAAATAGGAAAACAGTTATTATAATATTTTTGTTTCCTCTAACTCCTTTCTTACTGTATTAGCAACTCTTTTGTTTTTTATTGCTTAACATGTTCACTCTTGACCTTCAAAAATTAAGATACCTGGGAGACTGATCAGTATGCTGGGCATATATTTGTGAGTAAAGATAAAGACCTGGTTTCAACTCTCCTTTCAGTAATTAATGACTTTAAAGATTTCAACGAGCATGGCTTTATTTGATTTCAACAAGAAGAAAAAGGACAAATCTGTAGCCATGGTAATTAAAGAATGTTTAGATTTAATGAAGAGAATCAAAATCAGCCCATTAGGATAACCTGTAAATCGTAGAAACACCCCAAAACTTTACTCAGGTGCTATAGAAGTCATGCTATCTAGTAGGGAATCCCAGGAACCATACCAATAGTTAACATGTTAATCTATCGTGTAATCAGAGAATTCTGAAATCTCAGTCAACTCAGTTATAATAAAAATTTAATGTCAAATCACTTAAAAAGTAATAATGTTTGTTTTAAGAAGTATTTTACTGTAAATTTTAATTCAATAGATGATTCTAAATAACTTTGCAAAATTGTTTGGCCTTTAACATCTTATTAATTCTATAAAATTGTCTTTTCTATTATTTCTGTGTCATTCAAAAAAATACCTTTACTACCTTGACTATCTTATTACATGATATTATTTTTATTATACCTACTTTTATGCTTTCTACTTTTAGTTTTGAATAACAAATGATGAAATTTGGTATTCAAGGTATACTAATCAATAATTTCAACTTTAAATTTCATTTGTCAATATTATTTTGGGACAGAAGGAGGAACTGCTTCTAAAATCTCAGTGTCAGTTTTAGTTATTTATAATTTCTGAATTAGTTTATTTTAAATTATATACAATTCCATCGCTTTTCATAAAAATAAAAATCAGGAAAGTTATATTCTTCACATTTCTAATACTACTGTTATTATTACTACATGAAGGAAAGTAATGATGTTTGATTGAATTGAATATGTGCTACCTCACATATGGAAGTGCAATCTGTTCATAACTAAAATAATTGTAAATAATGAATTACAGGTATAGCCAATCAAAATGCCTTCAAGTTCTAATACATTTCTTTTATCTTAGTGGCATAACATAGTCACTCAAGAGTAGTGTACTATTTATATTAGATCTTATTTGTAATTTTCAAGTATACATGGTATTCTATATATGAAATCATCAATCAATCTAAAGTGATAGATCTCAAAAAAT
The DNA here is from genome assembly GCA_011009095.1 of Ignelater luminosus. NCBI lineage: Eukaryota > Metazoa > Arthropoda > Insecta > Coleoptera > Elateridae > Ignelater > Ignelater luminosus. Next base: position 81,361 of record VTPC01008715.1, on the reverse strand, counting down.
TGATAATTTCATACATTGACTGTCTAATTTTAAGATTACGGATTGGCATTGTTATAGTGTAGTTGAAGAGTGTTTGCATAAATCAATTAAAGCTGTTTCTAAAATATAAAATTTCCGTTTATGTGACAAAAACAATTTGAATCTTTTTAATAAGTAGCAAATTTTATAATTATTAGTAAATTTATTGCACTGTACCTACCAATAGTGACCAATTTGATCAGGATTGCAATTCAATTTTATTTTTTTTTAAGTTTACCTAAAATGTGGTGTCCTTTTTTGTACAAAATGTAAGGAGTTCCTTAAATTTATGTGATCGTTGAATAAGAATGTTCAATTTAGAATATTGTAACTAGGTGGTACATAATATTGGTAACAGAAAAAGATTAAAAGAATTGCCAACTTATAAATAAATATACATTAAACTTCAAGGTGCTCATGTATCTATTATATTAAGAAAAAAAAATAAATAAATGTGTAGAATAACACCAAAATGTATAAATATGTAAACTGGCTTTGGGAAAACTTACATAAACAAAACTATTTATTTTTATTTTTATTATTAACCATTGGATTTATTGTATTGTAATTATTTTACATTTAAACTTTTTAAAATGGATGAGTATGAGTATTATAGTTATGCCATTAAGTATTTTACATCACATGTACTCTCTGAAAAATCTAGTTGAAACTTTACTGTGTTACAAGGTTTTGAAGGTAAACTGTAGACTAGTTGGTAATTAATTTTAAGATCTTTGTAAAAAAACGTAGTTAAAGTTGTACATATTAACCTATAAATAAAATAATTTATGCAGTAAAAGTAGGGACCAATACATTATTTATTTATATTTATTTTTATTCCTAATAAAATCCCACTTTATATTTTATTATTATTCACTTTTATGTGTATGTATTCAATTGCTTAATGACACTAATATTATTACTATTATTTTATAATGCTATCCCATTTAATAAATAAATAACAATACAGATAGCACAGAAATTTGTTGTTATATTATTAAATATTTTGTTGAGAAGTCACAAATATTTAAAAAATGAGATTTGCAACTGAAATTTAATAAATAATGCAATCTTTACATTGTTTAACATATTCGCTGCTGCATCAGACATGCAAGCGGCAGTCGTGTTTAGCCGGTAGGCCACATCAGTCATATATGGTTGACGCAACCGTTTCTACTTTGGACCGTGTCAGACACATATGAGTGACAATACCTATTATTTTACATTATATTCTTTTAGGGTGGCCTTTTATGTGTATTTTTTATTTTATTTTATGTATTATTATGTGGCTGACGTGGCCTACTGAGTAAAATCGCTATGTGGCTGACGTTACCTACTGAGTATGTTATTTTCTTGGAGATGCATGTGACAGCAAATGTGTTAAATACAGCAAGATTGGAAAAAGAAGTTTATAGCAGTCACCTATGAATTTATTGACATACACCTTGTTCTCAATAGAAATTTTCTTTGCCCTGCAGATTTTTTATTGTCTTGAGAAATTGAATTAGTAACAGACATTTGTCAATAAATCCATTAGGTGATCTCAGTAGAGTTTTGGCTGGCTGTACAGATTGGGTCAAATTGGTTATCAATTTATCATCATGGGATATCTGGTTTAATATTGATGAGATCATGGGCTACTTTACAATCCTGAAAACAAAACTTAAATATTATGATCTACGAGATAGGCCATTAATTCTTAGTCTGATATAAAAAGAATAAACTTGGTAAAATATAACACTTCTTATTTTTCAATATAATCTCTCCTAACTTCAATACATTTATTACAACGATCAATTAATAATTGTCTGGCTGCTACTAAAAACTACTACTCTTCGAGCCCTAATATTTATAGTGTAGGCCTCGCACAGATGCACCTATGACACAATGAAACTTGAACATGCTTGAGCCTGTAGAAGCTTGTCAGGCCAAGAATTAATGGCGCCTACCTCATACTTTCGAGATACTGGCAAAAAATTATTTTTTCCAAAAACAACTTTTTCTATTAGAAATTATGCGGTGGAATTAGGAAATACACTGTATATTTCAAATTGTGACTATCTTCCAAGTTATGGCATCAGTCTGAAATCTTAGGTGGCATAACTCCAAGGTATACTTGTACAAGGTGGGTCAAATTGGTTGTGGTCATGGGGTATCTGGCTTAGTATTGATAACAGCAAAAAACAGTTTTCGGGAATATAGGCTACTTTTTTATCCTGAAACCAAATTCGACTGTCATGGCCTACTTTCAAGATATTGGCAAAAAATGATTTCGTACAACACATGTGATTTTTAACCAGTAGTTATTTCATGGTAGTTAACTGGGTTATCATAAGATTAGTGGCACGCGAAAGATTATCAATAAATGAGTAGCAGTGGGGTGAACAGATCTTACGCTTGCCTTCCGATTTTTTCCTGCAAGGAAGCCTGTGTTTGAAATTGCAAATTTCGTTAATGCATTTTCAGTGTTCTGAGAGTGAAGACAGCATTCAAGGAAAATATATTGTCCTAATAGGTCGTAGAAAATATTATTTGATGGCAGATATTTAATTATTTATCTGATCTCTTGATGGATGCTTTACCATGGTGGAATTTGTTCAAGTTGGGCTTGCGTGCTAATCTGTAATTCACAATCACTCAAATGAATTCACTGTTTTGATTTGTTTAAAAGTCAATTTCTTAATGAATGAAGTGATATTAGAGCAGCTTTCTGTCTTCATTATTTAACTAATTCTGGGTTAGCCGTCTTGGAAGGTTTATCAAGAATTTCACCATAGGCCTGCATTTCATTATAAGCAACGTTGCATTTGTTCACATTTACATTTTAAGCTAACTCAATAGCGACTCTATAGCTAATTTGGCGACTGGGACTATGTAATATACATAGGAATATATTTTATTGCTTCTTGAGTTTAGCTTAAGTTATCCATTTCATACTGACAATGAAGAGTTTGCAAGCAAATGACCAACATATTCTATTTTATATATTTTGAATTACTGATTTACAAAAGGGGTGCATATTAGTATTTATATTAATTTATTGTGATTACCTTCTTTTTTCTTATTTTGTGTTTTAAATAAATAAATCATTGTGTTTATAAGGTTCTTGCTGTTTTCCTTAGAGACACCATCAGTCTGTTCCAGATAACTAGAGAGAAAAAGTGGTTTGAGGTAAATCGAGACCATCTACTCAACTATACATTACTGTATATTATTTTACTTATTAGTAGGGCTCGGATTTATAAGCCTTTATAAATTTCAAACTGTTTTCCTTTATAAAAATATTTAAAGAACATAATAGTATACACTCTCAAGATCATACACGACTCATACATTGAAGAAAACCTATGTAAATTCAGCTTGGTGTGTTTTACTGTACATCAAACACTTGAAAATGCTTATAAATCCGAGGCCTACTTATTAGTAAAGCAATTTTGGAAACCATTTGTAGCATTTTTTTCAAAATTAAAGACTATTTTTCAATGAGTATTCAGAAATATTTTTCTTTATGATGAGGCTGTTTGATTTATCACTAAATATTCAGGCAGTAATGTGACACTGGATATAGACAAAATTATCCAAGTTTAAGTTTTTGTTCACCTTCAGCTTGGAGCTGATTTGCAGACAGATCATTATTTTCATGAGTTAAATTGTTAGCAAGGTCTTCGTCTTCAAGTTTCAAATCTGAAGTTACCATCTTATTTCACGATCAAGTTACAGCGTGTACCCTATCCTATGGAACTTATGGATATATTCGCATACTGTTAGGTTCATCTTTGTTCTGAATACATGTTGTGTATCTTTTGCTTTAAAACTATAAAAACCAGGGTCAAAGTAATAGTTTTGGACACATTCCATTTCTTAATGTGTATTCTAACCCTACATTTAAATTAACTCTGATAAATTCCAGATTAGTAATAGTAATTTTCATGTATGCTATTAAAATATCACAAGATCATGGCTCTCTGCATTTCCATTAATTTAAAAATGAATTATAATAGAATCTTGTTAATAATAATTAATTCCGAAAGAGAAAGAACAAACTCAAGTGGGCTAAAACTTAGAAAACTGTTTTGTGTATTATAAAATTTGAATTAGTTATTTTTCTTTTGTAAAAGTTGAGCCGATAGATGCTTCTAAAATTCAATATGCATTATTTAGTGCAAAACATTTTTATTAATTTATGATTACATTTTGTATCACATTTTTTCCCTTTTACAATCATAACACACACGACCATTAGAAACAAATTGAAAGTAAAAAAAATTAGAAAGAATAACAGTATCGTAATAAATTTAACAAATTTTATTATGAATAACACAACAAATGAAATGCAGAATAAACAAGAAGTAGTACAAAATATAATTGAATTTGAAACACACTTGGTCAAATTTTCTTACAAACTCGACTAGGATTGCTTAGTAGTAAGTGTTTTCCTTTTTATAACAACAGGTTTATTCTTTATTGTACCTTTTCTACGTTTGGCATTCTGAAAATGACAATATTGTTATTAAAACTACTATTAATAAAAAACAATTTAATATATTCACCTTTTTCGATACGAAAGTCTGTGTTTTTATTACTCTGTTTGAAACAGGAATACGAGGTCTGTTAAATTCATGTGGTTTCTTCACCCTAAAATGAAATAATGTTTAGTTACTTACTAATGTTTTTTTTTTAATTGGTTTATTAATAAACTTACCTGTATATTCTAACCAACCAATGTTCTGTGGTGTAAGCTTCTTCCAAATAAGTCAAAGTGAAATCTTTATTACCAATAACAGCATTTCGAGTACGGTCATAACCAGCTGGACTTCTGTAGTCAAGTTTCAGTTCACCAAAACGATAATAGCTCAGTTTGTACATAAGGCAATTAAGTAAAGTAGGCGAACCCTCAGCATCAACACGAAATTCACCATGTTCTGTGAAGTAATCACTTTCCTGTAATAGAAAGATTTTTTATCTTAAGTTTCTTATCTTAATTTGAGATATGCTACATTTATTTTACTGAAATTTTAAATCTTACTATTATATATTGTTTTTTATCTAAAATGTATTCCTTCAGCCACCATATTTTTCAAAATTATCTCGGTTAGGAAAAAGAAATAATTACCCGTATGTCTTTTGGATGTTCACCTTCTGCAATTCGTACCATCCAAAGGAACTTATTTATATCATCCCCAGAATAACCAATTACACCACCAAAGATCACCAGTACGTAATCTACATCCAAAGAAGTCATGATCTCGTAAGCTGCACTTTCATTGGATGACATAGCTTTGCCAACCAATGCGATATGACTGTTATTCCACGTATTATTATCCACTAAAGTAGTTCGATTTGCCATGCCAGCTATTTGATAGCCATAATCCCACCTACCAAACAATATTTTTAACATTTTAAATATTTAATTTAAAATTACCAAATTACCAACTCATAACTCGTGCACTGTCATCTGTATTTTGTGATAACCAATAGTATGCTTCACGGAAATCATCCAATATCTGTCTGGAACCATCACTTCCATATGATGCTAATACAATGCTTGGACTAGAGTAAGCATTGCTTGTTACCCAAGTACAATGTACGGCAAATAACATTAATAGTAAGAGCATTACTACAATTACAATACTGCGCAAATTGGCACCAATACCATCTGATTCACGTACTTGTTCATGCTTCATTTTAGGAACACGCCCTGCCTATATATGTAATTATTTAAAAAAATGTGTCTACTATTAGAAGTAAATTTCTCACTTTATCATAAAGTCTTCTGTTGCTTGTTGTGGTTTGTTCATCATCAGCATCACTTTCGCTGGAACGGGGAGTATCATCTTCTCTTAAGAACAATTCCAAAAGTGATGAAAAAGCAATGCCACTAAGCATGCAAACCACTGGTGTAAGGGTTAACATTAACCTTACCATGACCCCAGCAAAATACACTGCACTCAATGCATATAACACCACTGGAATATAAATAAGTATTTAGTTCACCATTCACAAGTGGTACTACAAAAATTAAAGATTACGTACCAAAAACTCTTTCATCATTAACATTCTTAATGCAGTACCAGAGGCCTGCAGGGAATGTAGTAACTAGAATGTGCAAATCAAAGAAGAAGGAAAACCAGGTTGTAGGCTGATGTTCCGATACTGATGCAATAATGGGTATATGAATTTTTGCATAACCTGTATCCCATAAGGAATAGAATCTAAAAAGTTTTGTGCATATTAAATACAAGACCAACATTCTTTCAATTATTTCTCATGTTTATGTTTATTATATTGTCAGCAGATTATATGAAATTTTATTCATAAGTAACTTACCTTCCACTCCAAGGTGCTACATAACCTGTATATGTAAGTACTACAACTGTCAAAAATACTATAGCAGCTGCTGTTAGAGCTCCAAAAGTGAATAATGACTTAAATTCTGCTTTAGATAAAACACTTTGTAAGTATTTCAAAGCTGCTACAGCAATAATTAATGCGAAAACACCTGTAATAATAAAAATGCAATTTATAATAGTAAAAGTTGATATTTTTGGATTTTCCATTTATTTATACAATAACAAGTGTAGGAACATAAGAAATAAAGACATTACAAGCGAAAAACTAATACAGAGGATAAAGAAGATGTACAGGGTGTCAACAGGAAGTGAAAACAGTCTGTCATTTGTTTATACTTTGAAATAGTTCTAAAATTTGAAATATTGAAATGACATCATGTATTTACCATTTTCTGACTAAGTGGAATACTAAAAGTCATTTCTGATCTAAGTAGACGTTGCATCAACTTTATTTTTTTTTTTAAATAGCATGCTATACATATTTTTTAATAACCTGATTCTGCTTTAAATTGTTTCCATTGGCATATCATTTGTGACACTCTGTTTTAAAATAATTTCAAAAATGTTTAATTCCCTAAAATAGACAGGCCATGATTTGATGCATATTCTTGTCGACTACCCTGTAAACTGCAAAAAGCTGTTGCTTCTCAAAAAATAACTAACATTGAGAACATTGTTTTACTATCCTGCTTAATTTTTTGCAACTACTAGTGTTTCTTTCTTTCTTTTTCATATACATACCAGATGCAGCCATGTGTTCACTCGTACGAATTGGTTGAAAACCAACAAATGGAATTTGCATAGAAAATAGCAATCCTAAAATATAAAATGTAGTGTAACTAGTGAATAATCTATTTGAGTATCGTCCCATCAAAAGTAATGCAAATACATGAAGTGGAATTAAATTAATGATGAATACATAACCACCCCAAGCAGACACCTGCAAAACAATTTAAAACTAATGTTATGTATTTACTTCAAGTTATAAATAGTTTACCATGTAGAAGTACGACAAAGCAGTCATGCAGGACCAAAATATAGATCCAGTCTTAACAGACTTCACCCATAAATAATAAGTGAACTGAAGTGCAAATATTGCAATTCCTTCGTTATCATAGCTACCAGCAACTGAACGGCTGATATATCCAGGCACAATTGCTATAAAACAGGCCGCAAACAAACCTGCTCCTGCTGACCATAATTCTTTTGTCAGAAAGTATGTTGATATTGCGGTCAATCCACTATGAGTAGAAAATAAAATATCAAAATTAATATGTTATGCACACATCTTATACTTCACACATTGTTATTATTATATGCTGTTCATGATCTTTTTATACAAGCACAAAGGTTATATTCCATTCACGATGTTTTTGAGTCGTAACAGGCCATGCTTTCATTTTGTTAAGTTAGAAGTGTTTTTTTTAAATTATCGTACCTACGGCTGCATTTGGCACTGTTGCAAAAATCAAAAATTTTGCATAAACATTTAGTTCTGATTAGTTTTGTTTTATTAAAAAGAAATTAAGTTTTCCTTATATTTACAGAGTTAAGAAAAAAAAGACAACAGCGTGAGGTTAAACTGTCATAAAATCATAACCTTAAAGCACATTAAGCATCAATAAGACTTTACAAGCCGAGTTAATAGATAAACAGCCCAGTTTATAATACTCAAACTGTCATTCTTCCACAGTCATATATGACCCAGAAACATTGTGAACGCTGTATAGCTATGATTTTTTTTTTGCCATGTGATCTGCACAAGTACATTTTAAAGATCTTTTTTTTCGCTTTGTTCAAAATAACGAACTACTAAAACAATAAATTTTCTGTAATTGTGAAGAATAGTGATAATATTTAGTTTAAATTTATATATTTGTTTAATTTTAATCTTTAATTTTTAATTTTCTTTCCCTTTTGTAACATATTGATACAATAACCTATATAAAAATAATTGTCATAGTGACACTTGACCATGGCTAGCAAGATAGCAAGTATTCGTTACGTCAAGTAGTTAATTACTCTGAACAAAATATAATATTACTAATTATGGCAACACTGTTAGTACTAATTCTAACCTAATGGTAGAATTAACCTAGACACTGTCAAAATTAAAAACAAGTGATGTGGTGATAATGTCAAACTTCCATGGCCAAGCCTCATGTAAAAAGATTGTGAACATTATATATACAAACTTCCTAATATCAAATTACTTTATACAGCATAGAATATAAATATTACGATACTATAATACACATTGACGATGAATCTGTAATGCATTTTTTTATGATTACATTAATCAACTTACCTAAAAATTGGAGCAAGAAATACACATATATCACGAATATGTACATTAATATTTAAAAGATGTAATATGTAATGAATGCTTCCAGAAGTAATCATTAAACCTGGATAAACAGTACCACCCACAATTCTTCCCAAGGGATACCAAGCACGTTCATCAAACCAATTTAAAAATTTATAAAATCCATTGTCTACCATATATGCTGTTGCTCTGTAGTTAAACCTTTAGAACATGATGGAAATGTTTACAAATTGAAAATAAAAATTGTAACATTGAAAGCTCTCACCATGGGTCAAATTCATGAATAATACTTTCAAATCTTATTACTGCAAACAAACGCGAAGAAAATCCGGCAATCCAAGCCAACAAAAGAACGGTAAAAATAATCAAACTGCTGAAACCAGTCTTACTGTTTATTTTCAACATCGTGGATGATTTTTGCCTGCCGGCTTGTACCATTATTGACACTCACAACATGACACGCACACACACACCTCGCATTCGGCGATATCAGCTGGTTCTTCACGATTGCCAACCACAATCAGCCAGCAGGTCTAGTCAAACACTAATTAACCAATAAAAACTGCAGATGTTCTGTCTAATACATTATTGACGGGAATATTATTTCTAAAAGCACATTCCTCATTTCGCGCCTCAATTTCCATTTGCTCTTGCTTAATAATAATAGTAGTATTTTGTGTAATTTATTACCGTCGTTATTCTAATTATTGAAAAATTAGTTTTATCTTATAATTCATCTTAATGTGCAGCAACATCAGAATATTCTCCATATTATTTAAAAATGCATTATACAGGGTGTCCTTCGAATAAAGAACACAATAGACAGTAGAGATTGGACAATACACGTCCAATTAAATGTTTCAAATATGACTGCTTGGCCTTTTAAATACAACACATGCACTGCTTACCTAAGAATTTCGCCGTATTTTAAAATTATTATTATATGATATTCCTTGATAAAAATCTTTTGTCATTTTTTTTCTTTTATTCATTTACACATAATAATAAAAATAGCAAATATGTTATAAAATCTTCAAAATTCAAATATCAAGCTATACTGCATAGATGGATGTCCAATTAAATTTATAAATACAGACCTATGGTCAGACTAGTTTATTATCTAAATCCAACAAAATTTCACTGACCAACTTATTACGTCATTTTTTAAAATGAACTATCTGCTTTGTTCAATTGTCATAAATGGTTTGCATGCAAAGCATATTACTTCATTTTTAGCTTCATCAATTCCTTTCATAAAATTAACTTTTAAAATTTACTAACTTGGTAAAAATAGATCGTACTTGCATTGAGATCTACTAATAAAAAGGAAAAAGCTGGTCTATCTGCTAACATCCCAGTAAGCACACATACATCTGATACATAACAATTAAAGCTCATTTCGGTAACATGGTAATGTAACAAAGATACATATAATTTACATATCAGTTACTTTATTTTGTTATATATCCGATACAATCGTACGTACGTATCTGAGATGTATCATTTACTAGTATCTGTAGCATCAGTGATATGTAAATATTATAATGTATCTTATATGTATCAGAGACGTAACACTAAAATTTTACAAATGGAGCCATAACTATTTGAACCCCATTGTTAAAATGACGATTTAATTTTAGTTAAACATCTTTTAGTTATTGTAACAATAATGATTCATTGTAATTGACGAACAACTATAATCTTTATAATATAATACGTTGTTATTTTTTTTGGCGTTCCTAGCAGATGGCGCCTTAGTATTTTCATACTGTTAAATGTTGTATTTGATTTGTATATAACCAGTATGAAGCGTGCAAGCATCGACTTTCATTATCTTCCATTGATGAGTCCAAACAAGGACGAAACGATCATCTGGAGGTATTTTTATTATTGTATATTTATTTATATTATATATATACATATAATATATATGTAATAATAATATATGATATTTATATAAACTTTATTTGTGGGAAGATATGAATTTTGTATTTTATTTATTATAACCGATCTTAGCTTATGTTATATAACATTTTCATTTTGTTGGTTTTACTAGGGTTTGTGGTCTACATTACAGAACAACATATAATAATTAATTATAGTTATCATACCAATAAGTATTTAACAATTTCTAATTTGTGTAGTTAACAATATATTTGGTTGTGTCTATATTAATCATACAGTATAGTCAATTTAACCATATTTTGCGTTAGGGTAACGATACTTTTTTTACAGTGTATTATTGTATCAATATAACAAGAAAAAGCATCAAAAGCTTCTTTGCAGAATTGCAGTGTATAATATACGTTAACCGTAATATAAAGGCAAGATCTCAGATACATATCGTATATGTATTAACTTGTATCAGATATGTATCGTATATGTATCTAACTTGTATCAGAATCAACTATCAGATACATATATGATACATCCAGTGACCATGTACTATCTCCTTAAATGTAGGTAACATGTATATTACCAGTTACATAACATTAAACCACTAAGTAACAGTTGTTCTGTTATATATACTGATTAGGTATGTAACTGTGCTTACTGGGAGAGTCGTACTAAGGAAGAGAGTTATTTAATTTGAGATTAGTTGTTTTTAGCTCTTCTTTAATTCTATTCTTTTATCTTTTTTTTTTACCTCTTGATAACTTTATTTGTAAGATAGTAGCTATGGATACATGTAAACTATGTAATATTATTTTGGTTTTTTCGCATAAATTTATGTTCAATTTTTATTTCTACTAGTGGTGTGTTTTTTATATTTATGATACTTTTTGTTTTTATATTGATATATCAATACGTTTTAATTGTAAATAAAATGCATCAATGAATAATGTTTATTTAGAAAGCTGAACAAAAACAATCATTGAATATACAGTAAACACAACACAATAATTTCACATTTCAAAATCATTAAATCTGAAAATCTCAATTTAATAAACTAACCAATAATACAATACGTAAAAAAAACTTTAACAAATAATAGACCAATATATTCTTCAATTTTCTGGAATTCTGTACTATGCACCTGATGTTCTTTTAAAGAGATAATTTTTATTTTACTTTACTCACTTATTTTATTGATGTGTTTATGTGTAAACAACTGCTGTCATAAATTACCCCTCTTTATCCTAGACATTACTACAGAAGCCTAGCTATTTATTATATTTAAATGATTAATTTTCCTGATCCATATGGTACAGGCAACTAATTGATCAATTCACTGCACCAGCTTCTGTACTGGCTAAAAAAAAAAGCTAAAAGAATGTTGTTGCATGTCTTGTACACATAGAGCAGCCTTACAGTTAGTAGGTGATACTATGCACTCCAACTCTTGCATTCTATTTGATTTGGTGTGGTTCACACAACAGCCACATGCACTGATACATAGTGACCTTTACTGACAAAACGTTAATAATTCAAAGTATCTTTAATGCCAGTAAAAAAAATATTGTCTCTCTGCGAGAAGATTTCTGTAAAAGAATTATATCTGAATAAATGTCGAAAAATGTTACTAATAGGAAATTTTTTGTATGTTTTGATGTGTTCTACTTAGTGTTAAAGTTTCCTGCATATTTTTGTGTGTTTGGAAAGAAAATGCCACAAGAAGGTCATGATATTTTTAATAACATGCATTTTAGAGCACAGATTTGCATTCAAATATAATATTATAAGTATAACCTTTCAGTTTTAACTGCTTCGACAAGGTTGTCATTATAAAGAAATTGACACTTTTTTATTTTCTTTGATGAAACTTTGAAGAACTACCTGTAAAATAATACTGCGAGAGTTGATTTTTTAGGTTTATTGACAATTTAGATAATATCCAAAAACATGACAAATGACATTAACACTGCTTGCCCATGAGCAGTTAATATGCTATCGTGTTAGCAATGAAACAATTCCTAATTGGTTGACATGTGACAATTTATACTAAAAGTCTGACATTTGATGATGTGAGAATTAGACATGACTTGGCACCTCAAAAATGAATCATGGCCTACTTGTAGTTTTTCTTTCCGAACATACTATATTTATCAACGAACTTCGATAGGAGACGTTACTGAATTTGCAAAGTCTGTCTGTCAGCATTTTTTTTAATCTTGAAATTTTGACTTCAGATTTGGATTCTACATCAAAATCTAAAGACTACGTGGTGTCTTTGTTTTTTATATCTCTTTGGGAAACATGGTCAAAATGGTCGCCGAAATTTGAGAAATTTTCAAAAATCTTTTTTTACTTTAGAATCATATATTCTACATCAAAAGATAAGATTTTAGTTTTTTGATATCACTTTGGGAACATGGTCAAAATGGTCGCCAGTTTGAAAATTCTTTAAGACTGTTGCTTGAATTCAGTAACAAAACAGAGTTCGTTGTGGTTATGCTTTGCATTCCCATATGTCTTTACATATATCTAGTTTGTGTAACTGTATACATGTATAATTACTGTATGCCCTCCTCTGGAAGTCATGCATCGCCACTGCTGCCTGGAGAATAAACAATGCTGGTTTTAAATATGCAGTACCTCCTGTATAACTAGAAGTAAGATAGGTATCCTAATAAAAATTTTTGAAAGCTTGTTAATTAATCATAATAGTCAATCATTTATTTAGAATTTCCATAATAATTACCTACATCTACTAAAGTTTATTTTTGTAATAGTAGTCAAAGATGCTAACTGTACTAATTACATATAGGGACAGATCAAAAAGTCTAATGTAATTATACATAAAAGAATACTTAATTTTTAAAATATACAGATAGAACTAAAAAACTAATGTCATTTTCAGCAACTATAATTACAGAAAATAAACACACATGTAGATAATGAAATTGACATCTAAGTTTGTCCTAATCATTTTTTTGTAGGATGAATGTTTTCTGTATCTTTTCAAATAACTTGAGATATCTGCTTAGCTCGCCTTACTTTTATTCTGAATTTTAAGAGAGGTTTTGTAAAATAAATTCATGTAGATCAGTGTTCTCCAATTTCACAGTATTAATGAATAACTAGAGTATAGGTCGCAAATATTGAATTTGCAGTTACAATTTTCATTCAGTAGAATGCCTTATTCTTCAGTAAGTACAGGTTGAACTTTATAACTTGGCAAATTGGTAATGTGCATAGTAGATCAGATATCCCTCCACATTCAAAACATGCCAGTGGCATCGTGGAAATCTTAACAGATTTTATTATAATTTTTCTTTTAAATGAAGTATTTAAGTAAATTAAAGTAAATAATTAAAACTATATAAAGAAATTGTTAATGACCAAAAAAATTAAAACGCTTAATGATTTCAAAGAAAACTTTCCAGAATTCAAGCAAATGTTAGTTTTATAAATATACATTAGGGCATTTCTAGACCGAAAGAATCGTTTACCATATGAGGCGCAAGGAAGAATGCACGTTTAACATACGCATACATATTTCTGGTTATAGAATACAGCTGTAAGTAACAGTCATGAACCCGTCAATTGTGTAAATACAATCTGAGTCAAGTCAAGGAGAGTGTGGCCAAATATAAAAACTGGTCTGCTGTATGTCAAATGTGTTTATTTCTGATAAAGATATGCTGACTAGCGGCGTTAAAATATCAAACGAACAAAAACAAAACTGCTTATCTCTAGACAATTTTAAATGAAACTTTTGTCAAAATTAGCAAGTGGTTGTTAGCACAACTTTTTAGAATAACAACTAAAGGAGTTTGAAAAAGTTTAATGTGTAAGTAATTACCTTGCAAGTATTTATTCAGAGGTAAAATTTACAAAACGTTGAAAATAAAAATAGTTTATCATGTAACCGTTCACGGAACAGTTGTTACAAAATGTCTTTTACGTTAACAAAATTTTGGGTGGTCAAGCATGCAAACTAGTGTTTCATGTTTACAAATATCTTGGAAAATCGGAAGAGACTAAAAGTATTACAGAACTTAAAAGCATTGCCAACAAAGCTACTGGAGTTTTCATTACAACTATCGAAAAGATAGTACGTGAAGGTAACCACTCACTAGAGGATAGCAAGAAGCCATTGTTTTTAAGCCCAGGGAAGCATTGAATTCACAAATGTTCTATAATTCATCTTGAAGAATATGAAAAGCAGACCTTCGTAATTCTGTGTGTAATTTTCATAAAACAGAAGGTTATCAGGTTGCTCTTCGTTCTTTATGAGAAAAATTGTGTACTGATTTAGAGTGGAATGGAGGAACTACATCGCTAAGGTTTTCAATTTCCTAAGACAGAAAATAACCAGCGCTTATTGATAGAGAAACCTGAAATTTGTGAACAACAGATATGTATTTGCAGTCAATAAAATTGTATTGCAAACAAAATCATTCCATAGTGTATCTTGACAAAACAAACATATACATAGCAGACACAGTTTCTAAAACATGCACTGATGACAGTAATGACAGTGTATTAACGACCATTGCAAAAGGATATTCATTATTATTAATGCAGGGTATGATAAAGGATTTATATCTAATTGTCAGGTAATTTTCAAATCAGGCAGGAAGTCAGGGGATTACCATACGGAAATGAATGGTGATAATTATATGAGAAATGGGTGCATGAAAAATTAATTCTAAATTTACCATCGAATTCAATTGTAGTCATAAATAATGCTCCACATCATAATATTCAAGTCAACCAAGCAACGACAAGTGCATCTAAGAAAACTGATATGATCAATCACATGGTTATCAGATAAAAACATACTAAGGGCTGGAACGGAAATTATCCGCATTAGAAAAATATTTATAAAAACAAATTTATTTTGCAAACTAATGTGATTTTATTTAATTTAATGAATATAACTTATAACATTTCATTCTTGACAATAATTGCTGTTTAATCTTTATTCTTGGAAAAATTTTAATTTTATCTTTAAGGTGTCGCATTAAATTGATGATGACTTCTTGTTTAACCCCTTTTGATTGTTTTTGCCACTGCTTTTTAAATTCATCTAAGTATTTCGTAGCTTTACCATTTTTCCTCAATCTGTTCTTAATTAGAGCCCAATACCGCTCAATGGGACGAATTTTGGGAGAATTAGGCAGATTTAGTTCTTTTGGTACACAGTCAATGTTTTCTTTGTTATAAAATTCTATGGCAGTAGATGAATAATGGGCCGTAGCCAAATCAGGCCAAAATAATGTTGGTGATTCATGGGTTCTTAAAAACGGTAATAATCTTTTCTGAAGACATTCTCTTATGTATGTTGCACTTCGATAGTCCCAGTTGTAAAGAATGGTTTGCTTCGTAAACCACATTGACATATCCCCTGCCAAACCATCACCTTTCGCCCAAACTTTTCAATAGAAATTGATGTTTCCTTCTTTGTCAAAACTTTACCAGACCTGGCGGTATAAAATTGTGAGCCCGTAAGCATAGAAAAGTCCATTTTAAAATAGGATTCGTCATCTAAAACTAAGCAGACTTCTGAGTGCCTTAGAACGGTATTATAGAATAATTTGGCTCAAAGATTTGCCTTTTTTAATTGTTCTTGAGTCCTTTTAGGCCATTTCTGCTTCTTGTATGTTTTAAGGGAATTCCTTTTCTTTATTCTTTGTACCATGGTGTGACTGGTATTATACTTCTTTGCTATATCCCTTATTGACATTGATATGTTTTCTTGCAGCACACGCAACACTTTCTTCTGTAACTTCTTGGAAGCAGGACCTTTTGGACGACCTTGCCCCTTCTTCTGATAGATTGGAATAAAGTTTTCGACACTTCTAATAACCGACTGCACAGTTCGACGCGATACTCCAACTTTTATCGCACTAGTTAAAGTTGACAAATTTTTACTTGTTTCGATATGTTTCAACAATTAATTAATGACGTTCTTCTTGTTGCCCACCCATTTTTTTGGATAAATTAGATAACATTAAAATTGTTAACCGAGAACTGTCAAACTCATAGCTTACTTGTGCATTGTTTATCAATGCAGTGTTTTGTATTATATTTAGGTAATTTGATAAAATGTAACACAGATAATTTTCATTCCAGTCCTTATTTTCTCCCAATTTGCTAAAACCTCAAATGTATAGCATAATTAAACAACACAAACATCACTATATTCAATATAAATCTGACAGCTTATTTAGAGAAGCAGGTCATACAATGTTCAGTTTACCACCTTATTACTCTTATGTCAATACAATTGAGCTGATTTGGGCAGAAGTAAAGAATAAAATGGCAAAAAGGAATGTGATTTTCAAATTCGGCCGAACTTGGAAACTGGCAGAAGAAGAGTTTGCACTGATTACTACAGAAAGCTGGAAAAGAAACTGTGATCATGTCGTAAGAATAGAGGAAGACTGCATGATGACACATGAAATTTTTGTTGAAGTAACTACAGTGAAATTAATAATCAATATAAATAGTGGTGATTCTAATGACAATGACGAATATGTTGATACAGACTGAAATAGTTATAATAATTGTTATGTTTGAATAATGCTATTTTTTCTTTGTTCTTTACTGCTTTGATTTCTATATTTTTCCACATTATTTAC
Organism: Ignelater luminosus; assembly: GCA_011009095.1. NCBI lineage: Eukaryota > Metazoa > Arthropoda > Insecta > Coleoptera > Elateridae > Ignelater > Ignelater luminosus. The sequence continues at coordinate 64,136 of VTPC01008715.1, read as the reverse complement.
CTTTAAAAATCACTTGATAGTTAATCTATATATGTAGTTATTCATTTTTCACTATTTAGGGCATTCAAAATTATGTATATTAAATGATTAAAATGCCAGTTTCTGTTTCTAATTATTTACAACAGTATTTTTAATAAAATCTTGTTACGACACTGACAATAGCTTTTTCTACTTTGTAGACTATTATAAGTTATAACGTGCGACCTGTAAGTAGGCAGGTTGTAAATCATTGGATACAAAACAAATTTCTAGCTTAAACAAATCTAGAAACTGCTCAATTTAGCTTAGCCCAACAACACAAACAGGGTGTATTAGTTTTTATGTGAAAAACAACTAAAGGAATAAACACCGTTTAATTGACTATGTAAACATTAATTGTGTCTAGATAGTTTCATACTGACTGATGATGTTCATAGTGTTAAATAGGTAATACAAAAATTACAAAATGTTGTATTCTACAATCAACCACATATTAGTTATTCAAATAAAAATAGGAGACTGAAGAATGAGGTGGTTCACTTTTCTGTCAGATTGTGTAGCTCTTTTGATATGTTTGTTAATTTTTTAATGATTGCGGCAGTATTGAAATATAAGACAACAAAAAGTGTTTGTTATATTTATTTAGACAATACAGAAAAATTCTCAAGCTGTGGTACAAATCTATACTTGCTTTTAGTACTAAGTGTAACTTGTTTTTCATATGTAATTTCTTGTGTTTCATTTTCTATATCTTGTAAGAGTTCAACTGGTCTAACAGATCCAAAGAAGTCTGTCACTGGTACTTTATATGGATCTCTTTTAAACAAGTCTCTCCGCACGCCAACAGTTGATATGCATAGTCTCTTAGGACAAACAGTTAACTGGAATTGAAAGAAGTATACAGTTGTTTAAAAACTACTTAGATACTAAAAAAAACTTACAAATTCTCCAATGGTTTTATCACTGCTTGCATTTACTCTTTCTAGAAACTCCAAAGCATAGTACGTATAACGATCTATTATGTACACGCCAATTGCTGGATCGACATGGTGCTATTAAAATAAAATTATACATGTTTTGTATTATATGAAATAATGTTTTTCAATCACACAAAAATTGGCTATTCGCAATAAGTTTGTGTTAACATGAGCTTTGAGTTTGATTGTTTTTAAGAAAAAATTAATTTCTATGAAGAATTTAATTTTCATTCATAAAAAAGTAAAATGCAACAATTAACTGTTCCTAACCCAAATAAAATCTCATAATATATACACTCATAGAATACAATTAAATCAGTTGCATCAAAAGTGTAAGTCCATTTTTTTATTAAAGCAGGCTTTTACTACAAATTGCTTTGTAGTAGGTATGCTTATGTCAGCAGTCATTCTATTACTTCAAACACAGTGTTGAGCAAAAGTATGAAGCACTTTAAATATCCTTAGTACTAGCAAAGCCCCTGCATGCAAAATCTTAATCAAACAGCATCAGTATTACTCAATATTTTTAAAGTGCCCAACACTGTATAATTTCTTAAAACAGAATTTAACAACTTTTTACATAGACAATAGGCATCAGATATTTTAATAATGATTGGTTTTTAGATCAGCTACATTTCTTTTTGGAACAACTGATTCAATTTCTATGTTTATAAAATACTTACTGACAAAGAATCTTCCCCAACTAAACTACTAGCTACAGCCAAAATGTTTGGTGAATAAAATCTTTCATACATAGATGCAGCTTGACATGTATCAATCATGAAGAACAATTCGTGATATCTAAAACAAATTAATTCATGGAACAACTTTGAGTATATATATATATATTCCAAGGTCAAAACTAAGAGATACACTCCCCTATGAAGCTTCGTCCTCCCCCAACCAAGTTTTGGTAAAAACAGGACATTTCCTTCTATTAACTCTTAGTGGTTTATGCTACAGAAATTATAAGAGATACGAAGTTACTTAAATTAGAAAAAAGTTGCCTATTTTGGGGATCAATCTACTGATGTTTTTGTTTTCTCAAAAAAGTCATAGCTTACTAGATCAGATTTTCTTTAAAGTGTTTTTGTTTTACTTCAGCGATGGAAAGTAAACACAAATTATTTTAAATGGAATGCTTAGCATGTTTTAAATGCTTTTCAGTTTGATATAGTTATTGTCTTATGTACAAATTATGAATTGAAAACCATTTTTCTTAATAGTGTGCCATGGGTACCTAATTGTAATATCAAACACATGACAAATGTGCATTTTAGTCAAATAAATTGCATTTGTTATGCAACAATTACTAAAACAAAAGAAATATGCTTTTAATACATTCTAATGGGCATTAACAAATAGCTCCATATTTGAGGGAACTATGTGAATTCTAATGCTGTTAAGTAGCATGTTTAATAAGAAAAAATTTGTTTTCTATCTTTATGTAAATGTGGCCATTTCCTGGAAAATGGCAAAAGATGAATCCTTAAATGTTTGCAATGAATAGAAAGATATTAAAGAAATATATAAAATGTAATTCTGAGAACATAAGAAGGTTCCCTGAGGAATAGTTTAAAGCTTAGAGCTATTTATATTTATTCGTCTTTAAAACTACTGTGTGAATGCACATATACAGCATACAAAACATCATCTTTTTTTTAGAAAAACTTTGGGGAGCTACAGCACTTCAGCAATGTTTAAAAAAAATTTGTCCAGGTTTTTTCTTATTTCTAGCCACAGCAAAACCACCATCTGAAGTTGTGCAGTGAACCGAGAAAACAGCATGTAATACATTGCAAGATTACCATAATGCAAAAGCAACAAATGCATTTGTAAGCATAAAACAAAATTTAATAACAAACCTACCTTTGCTTTTGCCACATCTGTTCTAAAGCATCTGCCATTTCTTGACTAGTGATTTCTTCAGAATCTTGAAATTTAAGAAATCCATCACCTCCATGACCTGTTAAGTACACAAGAATATTGCTGCCTTCATCAGTCAACAATTGTTTGGATCTGGGTGTACCTGGTGGCAATCTTCCAGTTAGCAATCTAACAAAGTTTTCGACTGTTACCTAGAGTAATGCATTTCACATTATTCGTCCAAATATTTTAAGACACAAAATTTTTGTTTCAGAAAACATAAAGTAACAATTTGCAATATTTTGAATTACAAAATGATACATCATTACACACCTCGTAACCCCTATAATCAACCTCAACATCATCTCCATAAACATTTATAAATTGATTAGCATTATTATATACTGTTGCAGGTGAAGGATTTCTAGGATTGCAAGCCATATCATCAGCTATCATTAATATAATTTGACTATCTGGAATTCCCAAACGTTTTACACTTCTATATATAGATAATACATTAGCAACATGGCGATAATTAAACCAAAACCTAGAGGTATCAACTAAAACTGCCCAATTGTTTGTATGGCCACTTTTTACAAAATCTTCAACCTGAAATACATTCTTCATTAAAATAATGAGTTATAAAGGATTTAGGATTTATTTACAAATTAGAAATGTATAAATACTAAATAGATCCAATGCTCAAATTAAGGAGGATACAAGAGGCCGCTGTTACCCTTGTTAAATTCTTTTGAGAAAAGCATCCTTCTCGTTAGATTTCTTAAACTTCTAATGAGATATTGTGAAAATTATGAATTGAATCTATTTCTTAGTATCCCCTTTGTTAAATCATTCCAATTTGAGCACTGAATAGATGTCAACGAAAGAATCAGGCTTCCATCCTGGTATACCATTATCGAGAAAAGCAAATGTAGGTACTTACATTAGCTCAATATTAAGTTTACCACTTTTCTATTCCATACATCAATTTTTTGTACTTAATACTCAATGTAACAAGTAGATAGATGTATGTTTACAACTTCAGTTGGGATTTTACTTACTTTTTTTATGTACTCTGCACTTCCACTGCTTAGAATTGTACATACAAAGATAATACATAAACTCAACATCATCCTTTCATTTATTCTTATCTTTCAGTACTCTAATAGATGAAGATGCACAATTAGTAAAATGTAGATTAAGGTTATATTTACCCAAATACGTTATTTATATTAATAATGCGTTTACTATAAAGGCTTGATTGACTGTTTAAACAATTATTTTATCAGAAATGATTAAATCCAATGTACTTTATTAAACAAAAGACACATTTTCCTACAAATAAAGGTATGACTTTTAATACACTTCAACATTTCAAAATTCCCCCTTCTATTTTCTCCATTTTCCCGATTCGCCCTGTTTCATCATTATTTCCTGTTACCAACACAGAGATCACGGTGGTTACCAACTACCAAATACTTAAAAATCTATGTAATGCATCATTCTAGAACCCCTAAAAATTTAATGTGCAATCTGTTGTTAAATTTACATTTAGAAACTCTAATCAATTCCAGATCATATCTTCTTCTTTATATGCTAACTGAAGTTTACGTCGGAATCTATTCTACTTTTTTTTCTTCCTGGAAGCTATCCAATTTCCAGTACACCGCAGTCTGTTAGCTTATTGTGCTACTCCCATTATATTATTGCTGTTCTCTGGTTTGCTGTTAATTAATTAGTCATATATTTAACTAATATATTTAATCTAAATCTAACTAGACTAACTTTGAAATTCTTTTTTCATTCAAAAATATTCTCATATTTTAAAGTTACCTATGTTTTTTATTTGAAATAGAAATTTATTTTTCGTGTTCATTACTTTAATATAAATTGCAATGAAAATGATTTGCACATAAAAACAAATTTACTGCATTGCAACATGACCTATAAGACATTTTTTTGACGAAAAGTTTTCTAGTGAGAAATTTTTGACGTGTGTTTTGTGTTTGTAACTAGAAGTAGTGACACCAACATAATTAAGTTTGGGGTATAACAGTGCATCCAATTAAAACCCTAAAAATTTGAAATGAGTTAGAATTATAGAAATAAGACAGGGTATATGCTGTACACGTTTTATGACATTGATATTGCCACTTTTTTATTACTAAGTTGCCGTTCCCAGCAGCATGCTTAGGGACTTCATTATTTGTTACATTCATCTCAAATTCAGGTTATTCTAGACATTGATTCTAGGTTACGTTTCTGTTATACAACAGTGCTTGCAATATACGATGTTGACAATTTACCAAAAAATGCTATTGCTTACATTCGCATGAATCTTCGCAACTGGACTATGGCCAAGCAATCTAATTTTGTAATTTTTTAGATAGGTATTTTATTCTTTACGTTTTTAAATTTTAATAACTTTTTTTAAAACAAGCAAAATTGCCGTTTAAACTTTAAAATCACATAATCTCGGTTTATCTATTTTTCTTATTTATTTAGAAAAGTTTTAATTTTAAGGTTGTAACAAAGAAATACAGTTGCATTTTTATAAAAGGCTTTATCAATTTTTGACAGACAGAAAAAACTTTGTTAATTGTGGATAGGTTACTTCGACGTTAAACGTGTTAACTGTGATTAATTGCTTAACCTTAAATTTACTTAGCTTATAAATACATACTGCTTTATGTCTGTCTAACGGCAGTAGCAAATTTATAAAATGTAATAAATTAAAGTGAGTTGAAGTAAATTTTATGTCATTTCTATGGAGTACCCTGTATAAATTACTTCACTCTTATTTTGCACCTTGCTGTATAATTGACAGAAAACTTATTTGGACTGTTTTAGTTACTGAAAACGAGATAAATTGCAGTAATAATTAGAAGAAAAAATTAAAGTTTAATAACAAACAACCTAAATTAATAATACTAATATTACTGCGCAAAATAAAACGGAAAAATTTTATTTTAGGTATTATATTTGAAATTCCCGCTATAAAGCTAAAAGGAAACGCTACGTACACCAAATCACCACACGAATAGGTTGTATATTTGATTTATGCAAAGACTACCGGCTTCAGTCTCAGATTGTACCCGATTTTTTTGCGAAGTGTTCGTGGTAACCTTGCTGGACATTTCGTTGTTGTGGGTTGAATGGGTATTTATGGTTTTACCATCGATTTGCCTGCCTTTCCCACGCACGTTATTAAATTTGTTACCACTTGAATTATACGCAAGGTACGTCATAATTTTGCCTACTTTTTTTTTCATGACATACAAACATGTATGCCTTCACACGTGTACTATGTGCAAGTTGTTGGTGTATTAATTGTATATATCGCGTTTCCGAAACTATTTTAAAGGGTGTAATGTTTAAACTGTAACGTTAATTTGGCGAACATTCTTCTTTTAAAGCTTGTAGAAATATAATCTAAAAATAGCCACCACTTATCTTTACCTAAATGTAAAATATGCTTGTGGCATATTAAAACCATTTGTACAATTCTTAGAAAGTTTTCTAAACTTTCCCAAAACGCATTTTCTACGTGTCTTATGCAGAACGAAATAATAGTGAACATACCTACTATTGATGGTGAATAGTGGTGAGTTTGGGGTTGTCAATATAATTATATTTTATTCAGTTAACACAAATTATTATATCCAAGGGGTGATTATTGTATGTCGTTTTTAATTAGTGAAACATATTATCAACATTTATCATATTACCAATATGTAGGATATTAATTTATACTTATAATTTTTTAAATAAGATTGTTTATGGTGATAATGCATAGTATGTTCATGACTTTCTATTTGAAATACCCAACATATTTCTCTTTTGCTTAAATGCATGAAGGAGTGTTTATAATTAATATCTATATCATTAAACTAACTGTTATTCATTCACTTTTGTTGTATGACTGCATCATACGGCTTCTAACAGTGCCAATTACGAACATCTAATATTTGCTGGTATCTAATCAAGGTTATTTAATTAATAATTAGTTGTAATTTTGTTATAGAAAAGAATACAGAAAAATAATGTAAAACTCAATTTAGATCCTGATTAAGGTGAAAAGAGAATTCAACTATTGTGCATTTAAATGAGCCACATGTAGTTTTTTTTCCTTTAATTTGATAGATCATCATTTTATAATAATTTTGATTTATATTTTATTTTTGGAAAATTACTTCATCAAATTTTATTTGAGAAACCATTTACAAATATTATCAGTGGTTTTTCCTTATCTGTACAGAAATAATTAGATATGCTTTTGGTAAACATACTTAATACGGGGTAACTGTTCCAGTACTTAGCCACTTAAGATGATTTTAGATTATTGATTATAACATTAATATTGAGATATTGCTGTATATGGTTGGAAATATTACAGAATAAGGTAGTGTTTTTTTATTCTTTCAGCATGTTTGCCCTAGTTTTCTTATTTACAGATATTTTATTGAAAAACAATAAAATCCATAAATACTACTATCTTCGCAGGACTTAACCACTAAAATCCCCATTAAGTACACCCAAAGTACATTTCATTCCAGATTCTATCTGAATGGTTCAAAAAACTGTAGAGTACTAAATTCCTGCATTGATGAAATACATAACCTCAACATATTTTTGACAAACAGCATTACTAGTAACTTCTGTTACTAAAAAGTGCATTTATAGAATAATAGCGAGTGTAATAGGGCTGTTTTCTTTTGTTGGATTTTACCATTCAAATCAATTTGGAATGAGCTGTATTTATCTCAAAGATAACAACTAGGGGCAAACTGGAGGAGTGCATTTGCTAGGGATGGTAAGGCAGGTTTAAATTAATTACGCTTGTTAATAGTGAACTTTTCCATTTTAAAGCCAAAAGACAAACTAGAATTGCTAAATTTAAAAAAAAAAACAACTTACAGTGAGTCATACCGGGCGTGGAATTAGATAACTCACCATACGGATTTCAATAGTAAATTTTTTATGTCGAACTATTCTCTTCCCTAATTATTTTATAGAGAAAAAACTACTGCATCTGAACATATTACTTTTTATTTTTCATTTTCTAGACTGGAAAAATTAATCAATTAAAATGTCTAGTTTTACAACAATTAGATATGCATTGGGATCATTTTAACAAAAAACAAGCAGTCTTGTAAAAAAATTGAAAAACGTTTAGTGGTTCATTTATTTCATATGTAAGTAATGTAACTGCATTGCTCAAGTATTACTTAAAAATAAAATATAATCTAAATAAGAACTGAAAGATGTTTATAATTATTCTGCATTTTTATCACTGAATTGCCTATCTGTATATAAATAAAATAATAATAATAATCACAATACAATTAAAAGCAATCATATCATTGTTTTTGTTTAGATTGAACAATTTGATAATTTATCTGTTTATTTTTATACATCCTTAGTAATAAACTTCAAATTATTTTATATTTTCTAAGGTTCAGGCCACGCCGAAGCTATTATCAGTTAGAAGATTACAATCTTGAATATTGTTTCAGATAAGCAAAGATGAGTTCAACTGTGTGTTATAAATGCAGTCGGCCAGGACATTTTGCTCGTGAATGTTCTCAACCTGGTGGACGAGATAGCGGATCACGCGATAGTTTTAACAGAGGACGCGAGAAATGCTATAAATGCAATAGATTTGGTCATTTTGCACGGGAGTGCAAAGAAGAATCAGAACGATGCTACAGGTGTAATGGGGAGGGACATTTCGCCAAAGATTGCCCTCAGAGCCCTGATGAACCGTCTTGTTACAACTGTAACAAACCTGGTCATATTGCTCGTAGCTGCCCAGATGGTGGAGGATCTGCAGCAGGACAAGCTTGTTACAACTGTAACAAGAGGGGACATTTGTCCAGAAACTGCCCAGAAAGCACAAAAACGTGTTACATATGTGGCAAACCAGGTCACATAAGTCGTGATTGTGACCAGGATAATAGGAAATAGTGTATCAATTTTTTTTGGGAAGCTGGTTTGGAAGTACCATTTTTATGTTTGTTATATTTTGATATTATAGACTTATCCATTTTATCGAAATTTCCTTAACATCAGGTTGTTCTTGATTCACCTCCAGTTTGTTATTTGTTTACATGTTAAATACATTGTTTTTATCAACATATGTATAATTAAACTACATATTTTGGCAGAATTGTTACATTTATTATATAAAACAAACATTGCTTTGCAGAATTCTGTGTATATAAGAGAGAAGTGTTTCAAAACAAGATATTTAACAATATTTTGTATCAACAAATAAGCGTAAACGAAATAGAGTATTATAGTTGTTTTTATCACTGTAGAAAATTTATGAAGTCCAAAAGAAATTATTGCAAGAAAATTGATAACATTGTAATAATTGTAATTTCTGTTGGATTTCAGATGATTTTTATATTTTCTAAATTTTAAAAATAACAAAAACTCATTTTTTCCTTCAAATTTCACGCTACAAAGTATGTGGCTAAGTTTGAAAAATGTATGATTGCTTTGGAACAGTACACATTGATATTTAGTTGTCCACATTATCTTTGAGTAAACAGTGATTTGAAGCAATGCTCTGTTAAGTTTCAACCTACGGAGTGAGTACGTCTGTTATATAGGTAAGTATTAGTCATCTACCTTGAAAATATGAGATTGTAAAGGCACCCATGCTTAGAAAATATTCATGTTTATAAAAGTTATTTATTCTACATGTTTATTTATGTTTTTTTGTTTCCGAAGATTACTATTCATTACTAAATTTAATGCAATAAGTTTGTAGTAGGGTAGAGTTGCCAGATTTCGTATAAATAAATAGGGAACAATATGAAAAAGCAAAGAGAAATTTGTGAGTGCCTTGAACTCCAAACCAGACATGGGGGGTCCTCTCTGATGCGGAACATTTTGGTGCTACAAGTATAGTATGGGACGTCAAATTTTGGAGCGATCTTGTATATATGGGACATCTGGCAACCCTATAGTAGGATAAAACATGCAATGCTTTCAAATTGTAATGCTAACTGGAAAATACTGAAATAATAAATTAACTAAACTATACTTAACATGTTGACTCTTAAGTTTAGAAACTTTTTATTTTCACAAGAAATTAGAAATTTCGTAAATGTGTTTAAAGTATGTTAAGATTCTTTTTTTTGAGAATTACAAATATATAAAGAATACTTATTTGATATTAATACTTGATATAGGAAACCTAACCTCAAATTTATACTACTACAAAACAACCAACATCAATGTATAATTGCCAGTAATTATGAATGCTCACATTGCAAAGTTTCAAGAACATTTTCTATTTCTATGTAAGTATAATATGTATTCATGAAATTATTAGTGGACCTTATTTGTGAGTTGTGGTAACATCTAATCGTGGTATATGGTAAACATTTCAATTTGAATTGTGAATTTAGAATATTCCAAAATGATTTATTGTTATGTTTTGGTTTATGGTCTTTGCTTTAAACATTCCTAGTACTAGTCCTCTTACCACTTGCTTTTATGGAACCCAAATAATCATTAAAAGTGGAATAGGTGTGCCATATCTGGTATAATTATAATACCTTGGCTTAGTACTTCCAAATAACCTTACTTTAACAAAATGTTGTTATACATTAAATCCAGAATGGTATCAAGCGACGGTTTAATAATGCAGATTATGTATGCTTCGACACAAAACGGCATGTAACAGCCTGCCACTTATTACTTAAAATATATTTTTAAAAATGTGAAGAGCGTAGGATGATGGAGCTGTTACAACTAAAGAAAAGTTTGGTTTAATTTCTGGTATAAGAGGAAGTGGCTTCAAATCTTTTCTTTTAATAAATTAGCACTTTATATGTGAATACAGAATGGCTATTAAAACTGGATACACTTTTTTAGATATTGACAACAGATGTCATTTTTACAAAATTTAAGGATATAAATTAGTCATAGTCAACACTGCATATAATTGTTTGTGTTGCATTTTGCATTGTTGCCAGCATTTCAATTTTATTTTTCCTTGACAGTTCTTTTTCTCTTGATCGCAGGTAAAACAGCGATTACACTATGTATTTCTTAATCTTCTTGATAGATAAGCTTCGAGTTTTCTATTCAATTATGTAATTATAACAATGTGATTTCAAAATGGCGGCTATAATCACATAATAGACTTTTATATAGAATGTATCAAGTATATAGGATAAGAAGCAATGGTGCAGCAATAGACTGCAGTGCAGGGTATCAATTGACCCACAAGAATGATTTATAATTATTAAAGACATTATAAAGAAATCATATTGTGGCAGGGAAACTGCTACATCACTGATAAGAAGGCTGTGGAAATGAAGATGAAAGAAAACTACCAATCTCCAGTAGGTATTACTAGCCATTCACTAGATATTGATAATAATATTATATTATATATAAAACAGTAGGGCATGGAAATTCGACAGATTTACCCTGTATATCATTGGCAGTTTAAAAAAATTTCCTCATATGAGAAAATTTTGTTTGATAATCACTAAAAAATAATAGTATAATCAGATCGACACTCATTAAGTCATTATGAAGTGTTATGCCTTATTCAGTGGTTACTACTTATCGAGTATAACTTAAAACTATACGCTTGATTTAATAGTGGATGGACACTAGATTGGTAAGTGATGTAAAGGGTTTTATCAAGTTTTTATGTTTTTGATAAATTGGAAAAAAATTTATTGAACTCTTCACCTTAGAATTGGAGAGATTAAAAAGAAGTTTTGAGAAATGTGCTAAGTAGGTCATGGATTTTCACCGTCTTCATTCTGTACATTCAGTTGCAAATTGTGTAAATCCAAAGCAGAGAACTAAGTTATATGGCAAGGTGATTGTGACTTTTAGTTGTACCTTGTGTGAACAGCAGCAACATGTAACTTAAATTGATGGACTCACATAATAGAATTTTTGAGTAAAATTCAAAGGCTTTGCAGGCTACAGTAGGTTACCATTTTCTTGTTTAATCAACTACCATGTGAACAAAACAACAGAAAGTCAAAGTTATTTATGACTAGTACAATACAGTTGTGACTTGAGACAGTTTTGTTGTGTTACTGTGTTATAATCGAAAATGTGCGAGAAATGTATGTTGGGGGTAAAACAAACATATCTATATCTATAATTGTTTATTTATATGATACTACGATTAATAAAGGATAAAAAATAGGGTTTGTAATTAATAGAAAAGAGATAGATATCTTCATTTTATTTCTGCTCCCAATGTACATTATGTGCATGTTCTCAATTGTAAATTACATCATAAAAGTCACAACTAGACTGCATTTGCAAGGTTGATAATGATAGAAACGGAGTTTACATGATGATTTTAGAACAATCTAATTATCTGTGTTTAAGGTTCAGTTTCTGGCATATGAAGTGTCATTATCCGACATTTTATATTAAAAATCTGAAAATTGTCAAATGACATTTTTTATATGTAAATTAATAACTTGAGAACAAGCATGCTATTTGACTAATCTGATTAATTTTATTATCAAGCTTGAGCAATAATGAATAATAGGTGTCTGCTGTCTTAATGGTGCTGACATGGCTATCTTGACTTAACTGTCTTTTTTGTATCAATAACAAAATTTTACATCGTAGACTTTAATAAATAATGTTGAATAATATTCTTAAATTAAACATTGATATAGAATTTTTAAATTATAGTGGTTTACAGAAAGTAAGAAGAAAGAAAGTAAGTATATTAAAAAAATAGGGTTAATAGATGGAAGAAAAATTTTATTTTCTTGAAGGTTGTTATACATAAATGAATGATGTAATTATGTTACCACTGAACAACTGTTTTGCCACCCTTCACTTAAATTTTTCAGTACTCCCATTCTATGCAGGTTTTTTGTAAGTCCACATCATAATTTCATGTATGTATGAACAGATCCGAGTTTCCAAAAAATAAGAACTTAATGCTGTGAAATAAAATTTGCTGTAGTACGTGCACCATTCATTAGGACTTAGGATCCTTGTATGCATTTCAGAGATATTTGTGAGATTGCAGGTTACATAGAGTTAAGAGATTACTGCAGAACATTCTGCATAATAACATATTAATTTTGTCTATATTTGTGTTGTTTATAACCAAGCTGCTTATGTTTAAGGCGAGTTCAAGCTATTATTTATAATACGTCTTCGTTTGTAGGTTTGCAGCATAAAACAAAAATGAATAAATTACTAGGGCACGCATTTCATAATTTGCATGTGGCCACATGTTACTGTAAAAGCTACAGAATACCTTCCTTTAGATGAACCTGCTCTTATTGCAAAATCAGTGCATAGTGACTATGTGCTGGAGAAGTTGCAATTCTAAAGAGAAAGAGACACTAAGTATAGTGAACTTGTATTCAACTATATTAAAACTAAACTTGGTTAACTTGAAAATTGAGAAATTCACAAGAAAGCCTTGATAGTTACACTATTCTCTAATTAAGTGAGAATTTGCAAATCCAGGTAGCCACAAAACTAATAAAGACATCATAGATAATTGAAAGTGAGATCATGTGATATTTTCTGGTAGGTACACTAGACATTTTAATATTTCCTTACTTATAAGTTATTAGTAATTGCAGAAATGCAGTATTATGATAGAAGATGCCATTTCATCATTATTCAGTTATCACACCAGATTTTTGAATCTGATGTAGAATAGACTTTGGTGATTTAATTTTTCTATCTATAAAGCAACACGCTTTGGTTTTTGCTAAGGTTTTAGTATATGGTTGTATACCCAGAGAAATGAAACCAATTTGAATTATAATTTTATTTTCAGAAAGTTTTGAAATATAATATTCTGGAATTCTTGTATAATCTTTGCCGTTTCATTTTAGGTTTTCTGAATTTCCTGATTTTCATTTTAAAGGTGCTGGATATTACTTATTGTTCTCTTATCATAAAAACACTCATCTAGGTTGATATCTAACAACATAAATTGCATTTTTAAAAATTGATAAAAAATTATTAATAAAAAGTAGTAATGTAAATGTAAAAACCATTTGCTTACTAATAATTTTCCAAAAATAAAAGTGATTCTGTTATATATAGTGTTTTCTTTATGTAGGTATACTGAAGGGATGTCATAAACCGTAATAGATATATAAAGTTGGTTAAATTAGAAAAATGTTGCCCATCTTGGAGATCTAGAGATCTTGGTGCTTTTGTTATGTTTTAGTTTAGTGACAAAATTGGTGTGCATTTATTTTATATAGCATAAGCACAGATAAAGATTTTACAGATTGTACAATTATAAATGTAGATCGATTAGTATTAGTATGGAAATAATTAAAGGGTCATTACAGACCTTGTCTCTGGGTTTTCCTGCTCTTAAAATTGTACATGCAGTCGGGCTGATATGGCAATTTATCTTTGTTGGTGAAAATTCAATTATTGTTCTGAATTTCCCAGTGAAGGCTTTTCCTTGGTGAAAACTATAGTGTCGAGTGTTGATCTTTTGTGTGCCAATCTTATATTTCCATGACTGTGAATAGAATATCTACCTATTTATTTAAAATTTATTGACTACTGATCTGATATTGAACTAGACTGATACTGGACAGATATTGTCAGAAGCGGATTTAGGTTTGATTGCGCCCTAGGCCTATTTTGATATGGCGTCCTTTTTGTTTTTTAAACTTTTGACAATAACTTGTAACAAAATAAAGAATATATTATATGCTTTGTTGTTTCTATAGATAGTTAAATTTAATATACAATGCCTTTTTCTATCGTATAGTTAATATTAAAGCAAATTGCAAATGTTTTCAGTCATCGCGAAACTCCATGGATTTTGAATTTTTATTGTCTCTCAAATTCAATAAAAGTGGTTCAAGGTAAGCATGACCACCTACTTAACTGTACACTGTGATCAGCTCAGAGATTTCATTTTCCTATCCTTTTATTACCTATTAATATACAGTTTGGAAACCAATCATAGCATTATTTGCCCAAATTAAAAACCAAAACTATATGTCAGTGAGAATATCCAGAAATAGTTTACTTTATGGTCAAGGCTCTTTGGTTTGCCATTGAATCCAAACTAAGACGTGGCACTAGCTGCTGGTGGTGCTTATTGATTTAGACAAAATTGCTCAAATTTGAACTTTAATATCTGAATTTGTGAGTATAAGGAAGTTGGAAAAAAAGTAGATATGCTAGATACATAACTATTTTAAACAATAATTATCTTTACATTTTGTTAGACAATAATTATATGATCTTTAATACCTAAAAGATTATTAAATTATTTATTACAGTTTGAATGGATGAATAAAGGTAGTGCACAATAGTTAATACTGCATACATTTGACCTACAGGGAGGATTTATCGAATCATACTTTTAGGAACATTAGACCACTACACAGACCTAAAGATGATACCAATGAAATTTTGTCTGCATTCTTGTGTTTCCTGTTAGTAGGGTTAAAAAGTAGGCTAAAGGCCTGAATGCTTTAAATTTTGATTTTGACTATATTGAGGAAGATAATACTAAAACGTGTAGCATATGAAAGTACAGATCCAAAAAGAGTCAAAAACGTAATTTCATTGGAAAACGAGAAAACAAGTTAAAAACCTGGCATTTCTTAAGTTTATTTGTCTAAAGATACTGAAAATCATTAAAGCACTGGCAGTGGGCAGCGTATTATACGCTGCAGTGAGTTCGTTTTGCACATCTTTGTGTACAGGGTGCCCCTGCAATCGCGAAACACCCAGATTTTCTATTTTGCTTTACTTGCGCACTTGTTTGAAATACAGCTATCATGTTACTTGTATACTGGTTAGTTTTAGTTGAGAGCTAACTAGTATACAAAAATAATAGTTATACTTCAAGCAAGTGTACGAGTTAAGCAAGAAGAGGATACCTGAGTGTTCGTGTTTTCTGGGACACTCTCTATATAGCTAAATCAAAAATGCTGCCACAATGACGACGCCAGAAAAAATCAGATAAAATGGATTCGACTCTTTCAACCTCTACCCTTCGTATATTATTTTTAAGTTTTGTTCTGTTAACATCAGTTTTTAGTTTAGATTGCTTTATTGGTTACTGCATCGTTGTTTTTTAAATAATTGATTGGTCAAAATATTGGTTCAGCAGGTAGAAATTAGAAGCCAATCAATTTCTAAATTTCTTGAATTTTTCTTGTAATCTTTAATTACGTTGGCAACAACTGTTAGTAAATTTAGTAAAAAATGAAACTTCACAGGCCAGCTAACCTAACATAACCTAATTAATATTAGGTTGTTTATCTATGAACTTAATTGCGTATCAAAAAAAATATAAAGGTAAATACGAATAAATAATAATAAATTAATAATATACAAGCAAAAGCTATAGTTGCATTTTAATCTGTTATTTAGATAGTATGAAATAAAATCTTCAGCTTCTATGTGATTTTAACAACAGCGGTTTATTTCGTATTGCAAGTTATTCTCAAATGATTTATAAATAGCAATGAGTTTCAAAAATTCTTAAATGAAGAGGAAAAGCTAGTCTTTCAGTTAGTCAGTTTAGTTAATTAAATTTGATGACCTATAGGTATATGATGAATCTTAAATTGAAATGTTCACATTGGTGATACTGATAAATGACATACTAGTATAGAATTACTTAAGATAGCAGTATTTATTACAAATTAATTTAATACATCTACATTAATTATTTCTAATTAGCAATAAGCAATATTCTATTAATAAAATAATAAAACAGAAACACCTATACAAAATGGTTTGTTAAAAGATAAAGTAGGTATGTTTCGTTGGATCTCGATGCAAACTAATCTAATGAGACTTATTTAAATAAAACATAGAAATTAACAAACAAACAAACATCATAAACTTAGGGTAGAATTTTATTTAATGCAGCAACTGAGTTGAACTAGTTTTGTTTAAAAACTAAGTTAATTGTTATTATAGTATAAATGTATATTAATACTAATAACTGCAGTAATTAATAAAGTAAAAAAAAACTAAGGTCTACAGAGTCTACTACATTCGTACTGTATAGTGGTTGTAAACATTTTTGTTTAAGAGATACTTTGTAGGTTCTACTAAGTTATCGAAAATAAGTATTGCACAATAGAATGGAAGTGGAAGATACTGAAAAAATGATTACATCAGATGATGATGAAGATCGAGAGAATAATGGTATCGATGGGCAGGATGATGAAAATGATGATGAAGATGAAGAAGATGATGAAGAAGAAAAGGTATAAATTTTTGTGTACTGTTTAATTATAAATATAAATAACAACTTAAGTTTGTATTCTTGATTCAGTAATGGATAGCATTCATTAGAAATCTTTTATTTTTATCAGATCCATTTTTTAACATCTGAAGAATTTTTATCTCACTCCGTAGCTGTATCTCTTATCATTTAAGTGATACTTCTAAGCAAAGATGTTCTTTATTACTTGCTTATTTTTGATGTTAAGCTATCTTATTTTATCCTAGCAATTGGAAGCGGAAGCAGAAAGCCTAGAAAGGCAAATCTCTGAAAATAAATACTTATATGATGTTCATGTAAAGCTGCTAGATGCGTTTGAAAGACTGGGTGACTTGAAATCTTTAAGGGCTGCATATAAACGATTTGCTGAATATTTTCCTCTTACTCCTGCTATTTGGTTAAAATGGATAAAACATGAAATAAAACTGGCTACTACTGCTTCTCAAAAAGACTATGTAATACAGCTTTTTGACAAAGCTGTAGGAGATTATTTATGTATGTATACATATTTTTTAAATTTATTTAAATGTTATACCATGACATGTACTTTATTCAATCATAAACTTCTTTTGTTTTCACTTAGGTTCTTTCCAATGAGTCTAAAACCAGATTTATTCTCTTTTTCTTCTTACTTATTAATGAAATCTTGTGCATGCAAATAAAATTATTTTTATATTTTGCCATATTTCAAGATGCTCCTGCAGTCTCAACTATTCCAGTCTCACTGGAAATGACACTAATCTTATTTGAAACAAGACGCTTTGTATTTTTTGCATATTTAAAATCTACATTCAACCACATATTTTCTACTGACGCCCGGTTTACTGGACGCATAGGTTTTTCATTGCGTACTGCGTCAAGTTAACTGGTATTTTATATGTGTTTTACTAAAGATTCACTGTAGTTAAAGTTTAGTAGTATATTTGTGGGCTGTGATGAATGCTGTACTATATTCAGACATCTTTTAGTTAACTAAAAAAAAAGATAGCTCCAATGTGTCGGTAGCAAAGGTGTTAATATAAAAAAAGGAGGTTAATCTGGTTATATAATCTGATAAAAATGTACTACAGTCTATAATTTTATTTTTTCTCCTTTTGTAGCTGTTAATTTATGGGTAGAATATGTGCAATTTTGTCTTGGACATCACCAGTTAGAGCAAACATATGCAACAGTAGAAAGAGGTTTAAATGCTGCTGGATTACATACAAAACATGGAAGCTTGTTATGGGATTGCTTGCGAGAAATTGAATTAATCCATCTTGCTTTGCACGCACCTTTAACTGATAGTTGGCAACAACAAGCCAAAAAAGTAGCTGATGCATTTAGACGTCAGTTATCTGTACCACTTTTGAATATGGCAAATACTTATAATGAATGGCAACAATGGCTAAATCAGCTTCCTGAAGGTCATGGAATTGATCCTCAATTAGTTGATTGGAGTTACCAAAAGGCGTTGCAATTGTTAGACACATATAAAACTTTTGAAGATAATTTAATAACAGTTAAAGATGATGAGGAACTATTTCTTGAATATATAAAGTACATAAATGCAGTGACAGACCCAGCTACAATTCTCTGTTTGTATGAACGTGCTGTGGCTGATTTAAGCTTACATACATCATTATGGGTTAAATATTGTTTGTATACTTTTGATTTGGGAGAGGTGTCTTTAACTGTGAGTAAGAGAGCAGTGAGGAATTGTCCCTGGTGTGAAGAATTATGGGTGATGCGTCTACGAATTTTGGAGCAACAACAGTGTTCTAGTCAGGAAGTCACTGCATGTTTTGAGCAAGGGCTAGTTGCGATTGCTCCTTCACAAGGGTTGAATTTATGGCTTTCTTATCTAGAATACAAACGTCGTACATCAGATGCTCCAGAACATCTACACAAAGCTTTTGCACAAGCATCTGAACAATTAGGTGAAACTGGAGATCCAACTTGTATAGTTTTACGTTTACAAGCTCGATTATATGCTCATCAGAAAGACATGCCAAATGCTAGACGAATTTGGTCTACTATTTTACATTCTTCAACTCATAAAGGTGTTGCTTCTGCATGGCTAGAATATGCAAACTTAGAAAAACAATATGGAGATTCCCATCATTTAAGAGCTTTGTATCATCGTGCTTTATCTTCCTGTATTGAATGGTCACAATATATTGCAGATGATTGGATAATGTATGAAAGAGAATGTGGCTCATTGAAAGATGTGCTTAAATGTGAAAAAAAATGTAAAAAGGTAATTGAAGCGAATCAAAAATTGTTGAGTAAAAGAGAGTTAGAAGATTATGAAAATAGGAAACGGCCACATGAATCGAGCTCTAAGGAAGGAAATTCTAAAATGAAACGACAAAAAACAGCAGAAATGTCTAAAAAAGCGATACCTAGGAAACAAGTAGCAGTTTCAGATATAGACTCAGAAAAGGCAGTGTTTGTAAGTAACATGCGTGAGGATGTAGATGAAGAAAAATTACAGACATTCTTTCCTACTGCTGTTGCTATTTGTATACCAACAGATAGGAAGGGGAGTTCTCGTTGTTATGCATACGTTCAGTTTTCTGAGAAAGATGAAGTTGATAAAGCACTAAAAAGAGACAGGGAACCTGTTGATGGAAGACCATTATTCATATCAAAATGTCTGTTAGATCAAACTCAACGAAGAAATGCCTTTAAATATTCTACCTCTAGTGAAAGAAATAAATTATTTGTTCGTGGACTTCCTACTGATTTTACACAAGAAGATGTGGAAGGTATTTTTAAGCCACATGGAGCCATTGCAGTAAGATTAGTATTACATCGAAGTGGTCGTTCAAAAGGATTAGCTTATGTTGAGTTTAATGATGAAGAAAAGACAAATGAAGCATTAAAAGCTACAGATCAGTTGAATGTTTCAGGGCATGTTATCACAGTTGCTATAAGTGCGCCGCCTCCTAAAAAAACTGCCAAAAGTATTGAAGAGATGTCTGCATATTCAGCACCCATACGTCATGCTCGAAGCAGATTACAAGTGCCTCTTGTACCACGTTCTATACAACATAAAAATGTTGAAACGGCAGTGCAAGGAAGCTCAAAAAGCAACGCAGATTTTCGTAAATTGTTCTTAAATAAGCCGTAAATATTCTCCATGTCAGAATTTTGTACATTCTTAGCTGCTAAGTACTGTTATAATTAATTTAAGGTTATATTGTAGATTTACAATAAAAATCTGAAATAGTAGAACACTGGTTTATAATTTTATTATTGAAAAAAAAGGTTTTAAAAGATGTGATGCAAATAATCATAATTTCTTTTTGTAATTAATTTCTTATTACTATATTACAGTTAACTAGTTGTCGGTTATTTTGAGGTAAGCAGCAATGAGGCATATCACTAATACTGGTAGTTATAAATGTTTTATCTAGGTACAATTTTTATATTAGTAGAAAAGCTACCTCATTAACATCAGAATAATTTTAACGTTCCCACTTCCAACTATAGCATTATGCTAGTGCTTGAAATAAGAATCTTCAGTTAACATTTGTCATTTTGTTATTGTTAAAAATGCATTGACTCTTCTTTAATTCAAACTTAAGAAAAGAGTCTTTTAAAGATATCACTTCTCCAATTGCTAAAAATAGTGTAAGGAGCTGTGGTGGATATGTTTGTAAGATTTTCTTTTGGGCCCTCCAATTGAACACTTGAGGTTTGTGAGTTCCTTGCACTACAGGATTGTTATATCTACCATCATGTAAGAGAAAGGTGACTATTTTTTTAGTCGGAACTCATAAATTATAATCAACTTAGTGAAATCTTAAAAAGAAGTATTGTTCAGGAAATAGTAAGGTAGGTGAACATTCAGGCGACTTCAATCTATACAATTTTACTCCGACAATTTAGTCTTTTTCATGTGGATCTAAAAGTGTCTAGAAAACGTTAAAATTAATAAAACAGGAGTAATCTGTTTTAAAACTGAACAAAAAAGAACATCAAATTAGTAAATTTTAAATTGAAAATTCTGCAGCGCCACCATACATTGTAGTCTGAACTAAATCA
>VTPC01008715.1:0-42625 GCA_011009095.1 Ignelater luminosus | reverse complement strand
TCGAGTCCCCCAAAGCCAGTTGATTATGAGACAAAGTACTGACACCAAACAAAAGACGATCGCAAATTGAGCTCAATAACGATTTTTTTCTGCGCTGTTGTTCCACTTCAAAGTTTAAGTAAAGTAACTATTAATGCCTTGTTGTTGTGCATTAATTGCGTTTTTGGAAATTTAATTTAAATTTCTGATCTGATCATACAAATTACATGATACAATTATTTGAGGTTGCGCAACCACTACGAAATCAATTTTAAAGCAATTTATAAACAATAACTGTCAAAGTGATGAAGATGTTTTGCAAAGAATAAAGAATAATATACAACAAGGCAATGATAATTACTTTTTTCTAAACTCTAAATTCTAATAACCTCAAACTTATAAATTGACGTTTAAACTTGTCAAATTTGAAATGGAACAAAGCGCCTCTAGTGAAGAGAAAATTGTTATTGAGCTCAATTTACAATCGTCTTTTGTTTAGTGTCGGTACTCACAATCAACTGATTTTGGAGTTCCCATTTTATTATGTATTTTCAACACTTATTCTGTCTGATATCTTGGTAAAGTTCATTCCAAGTTGTACTGTATGCTTCAGGCAATACTTCATACGGTCAATTGGTTTTACAAGTGGTTGTAAATTTAAAATTTCACTACCACACAACCGACTGTTATGGTCCGTACTTATACTTTTTGAATAGATTTGAAAGGAAACTACGTAAGATGTGATTAAAAACATCATTCACAGAGAAGTGTTTTTTTTTTTTACTTAATTATCGTATATTTACATACAATTTATTTCTGATGATTATCTATAAATTATCTTGGTATTTCTATATAGAAACATATTTTTTTGTACTTACAATTAAAGAAATATATTTTATAAACATGATTTTTCTTATATTTTGTTTCATAAAATATAATAAAAAGGAATTTCGTTTATATACATATATAAAGTTTATTTTATACTCTGTGACCCTAAAGTCTTACATAAAATCATTATTTCAATAAGTAATCATATGATTCATATCAAATTTGAAATCAAGGTATTAAACTAAATACGACACCTAATTTTGATATCAGCAATGTTGCCAAGTTTACAATCTTTTTGTTGTGGCAACTAACATGATTTCTTCCAAATTGGATACCCTGCAGTGCGTTATATTTTTGGAAATTGCTTTTTTAGTTGATTTCAAAAACTAGTATTATAGAGTTGTTTCTAAAAACAACAGAGATAATCAAGAAAATATGTGAAAGATGCTAAACAATTGTTTTGCGAAGACAGAGACATATTCAATCTTAATGTCAATTTCTGATATTTCCACAAATTGTTAAGATGTTATAAACTCAAAATCATGACATTAAATGAAAAAGAACTTCGATTTTAATTATGATTGGGTATGGTGACAGAACTCGGACTCAAGCAGAAATATTGTTGTTTCTTTTTCCCTTAATGTCTTGAGAAGAAACTCAAGTATTTCACAGTGCAGAAACTTGCATCAGTTAGAATAGTTTTAAAATGTAAAGATCCAGTATGTTATTGCTATTGTGCACAGAGAAGTATCCTGCAAATCATGATAAGACTCGCTGAAACAGAATTCATTTCTGCACATCTGCATCTTAAGACTGTTCAAGTATATTACAATTAATTCCAGGAATTAAAAAAAAAGCATTAATGAAAATTGCATTTTTTATTATTACAACATAAACATGTAATTGATAATAAAAGAAAATTATTACTTACTAATAATTTTTCAAACTATACATTTATATAATAATGAACACGTAATCTTCAGAAGCACAAACACGATTAATTTTACTACACATTAAATTCCTTCTTCAGTTTCAACATTTATAAAATGTAGATTTGAGTAGTTCGTAGGTTACAAAATGAAAAAGTATGAAAGGTTTCTTTCCTTAAAAAGAGTATCAAAGTGTACTTCTTATTATATACAATCGAGACTATTAAAAATGAAATGTGTCGGGAATCCATAAAATCTAGTTTCGACACATCACATTTTTTTAATATAAAATGGAAATGTTAATATTAGTTATCTAGAGCAGTTGTTAATCATAAGAATGTTTCACAGGAAAATTATCATAAATGCATGCAAAATGGATAAAAATCGAAGTTGAAAGTCTTACTTAGAAGACTAATTCTAGCTACAATAACTACATTTTACTAATCAGATAAAAGAATCTTCATAAAATTAGCAATTAATTCTTGTATAGGAAGATTTAAATCCTTTTTGCATTAAGTAAAATATTGTCAATTGTTTTCAACACGCATTTCAGATTGGTTGACACTAGTTTTTTTTTCTTGTTGAGTTTATTCATTACAAAAACTTCTTTCAACTTCTTCCAGCTTTTGTTATAAGAACGTGACTTTTCTCATGTGCTGTTTTACTTCAGGAACCAAAGGTGAAGGAAATAAAGCACACAAACAAAAAGCATTTTTTCCCAAGTTTCAGAAAAAAATCATCAAAACTTAATAAAGGGTGGTCTAAATTAACAGTTGACCTTTGCAACTAATATTGTAAACCTTTAGTGTCCGTAGTATACCAGCACATAAAACAGATAAAAATTGAATAGGGAGAAAGAATTACTTTGTGATTGTAAACTTTTAACCACAAAATGAGGGTAAAACCTACTTTCTACTAAGGCTAATAAAAAATTATACAGGGTGAGTTTTTCAATGGTAAGATTGGGATCTTAGAAACTACTGCAGTTGCAGAGATAGTTAAAGGGTGAAAGAATTGCAGTTTTATCAGTTCAATTCAATGTAACCTTTGTTTCAAAAAAGCTCATAAATTACTAGATATTTGAAAATAACTGAATTTTTATAATTTGTTTAAACATATCTGGCTTTGTTGCAGTTTCTGAGATCTCTGTACTAAACATAAAGGAAATTCATCCTGTATAATGTATTTAGTACATACGGACTATGTTTTTCAAATCAATATGCTGAAAATAGTTAAAATATCAAGTTTTCACCAAGGTCAAAAATTCTGAATACAAGAAATTCTGCTAAACACACTGATATTTTTTTTCGTTCAAAAGGTATGAATTTTTAAAGTAGCTACTACCGGAAACCACAATTTTGAGAAAAATGAACTGTCTCTTGTTTTCAATATTTTTATAAGAAATTGATTAAAACACAATAATCAACGATTCCATCTCACAGATCAATAGTTGTAGAATTAGAATAGATAAAAAACCGAAAATTTATTTTTTTTACATTTTACATGGATGGTCACATTTAGACCTGACATAGAACCCTCACAACATAGCAATTTGATTACTATAGGCCAATTTCTGAATATAGATCCATTTAGAACTATCCTGAAAGTAAAAATCCACCAAAACTTTAAATCTTCTATTTCCCTTTAACCCATACTTTCTATATTATGGCAGTTAAAGCGTATACCCATTATTTATGTTGCTGTATGCATCCTTTTCCTATTCATTTATGTTTACAAAGAGAAACAAGTAGGTAAAAGTATTATAAAGTGGCTACCCACCGAGTGTTAACCCATGACGGTTTGGAAAATACATACAAACCAGTTCAGTAGCTATGCTAAAAGTAGGTTTTTTAAATTTCTAAAGTTTCTCAAATACAATTTAAATTCAACAATAAATTTATTTCCTATAATTCACATTTAATTTTCTAACTTCAGTCTTCTGGACCATCATGCAATATGTAGTCTCTGAAGATGGTCATTTCTTAACTAGAACTGTACACTAAAGCACTTCTAAACGTGTCTATATTTAAAAACTGACCTATATTTGCTTTGAATTATGTACAAAAAATTGTTAAAAGCATTACACGAAAAGAAATATGTTTACCATAAATTAAAGATGTGAACAAAATCTAACTCTGATTGTTATTAATTTATTCATCAATTTTGGTTAATTTATTTTCATTAATCAGTATCATCTTTGCAATTATATATCTTTAGTAAATTAACAATAAAGGCTAGATTTTTTTGACTGGGTGAATATTCACTGCATCTCTAGTTTAGATATTTTATGAGGGCGAGTCCTTTGTCCAGTTTTAGCAACTTTCACTTTAATACAGTCTGGGCACACTGTTGTAAAAATACAGTATTTTGAGCTTACACTGAAATGACCAACATCACATTAAACACTCCAGCTATCCAGGATGTAGCCATAAAGTATATAAAATTATGTTGGAAATTTTGAAATTTTCTTGTCTCGTCTGTAAAACTTGCTTTATCCATCACGCTCTTTATACAGGGTGAGTATCTTACCAGTTTAAGTGCGTTTCACATTATACTATTTTTGTCTAGATTCTATTTCGAGTTTCGTTCGAGAAATTTCTAGCCAATTCTAGTATAATGTGAATCTGAAACTGGTTTTCGATTTTGGTTTGAGTTTCTAGTATAGAAATATACGCCGAGTTCTATTTTTCTATTCGAGTTTCATGCTATGTTGTAGTACGCATGAGCAGAAAGTCATTCAATTTTAGTGCCAACCTTTGCCAAAGTTGAGGTCAAACATGTGCATATTACTCCTTATTATAACCTATAAAAATATTTTAATCTCGCTTGTAGTTTGTTGTTGTTATTAAGGTTATAGACTAAAATCACTAAAATGTTTCGCGCCCCTTTTGTCGAATACTAATTTTCTATTTGTCTAGTAGCCGCACTGCCATGCTTGAAATAAATCGAATGAATCCGATGTCATACGATTATTTAAAAATTTGTAGGATGAAAATCGAACGGAAATAGAATCGAAATCGAACGAGAAATCTAGCATAATTCTAGACAAAAAAAGTATAATGTGAAACGCGCTTTACAGCTGGGAATTAGGTATATTTTTCATAGCTGGCAATGCGTACTTCATAAGAAATTTTACAACTTTGATCAAAATTTATTTAATTTTGTTATGATAAGACCATTGAAAAAAGCACAGCAAAGCAATTATGCTGTAAACTGATAAAATACTCGCTCTGTATTATTCCTTAGATTTATTTTTAAGTTTTATTAGTTTTACTAAAAATATACTTGAACTTTTTCAAAATTAATCTTTTGGTTTATTAAGTTTTTATTTTGCTTAAATAAACAAATAAACAAGTTTATTATGTCATATGTTAATGAATAATGTGCAACATGTTATTTTAGGCGAACAAGTTTACTTTGTAGCTACACTTTGCATAGCTCGAGAATAGATTTCGATTTTTAAATAAAAAGAAGAAGAAAGTTATGCAAATATTCTAATCACAATGAAATTTACCTTCATAAAAAATCTGCACTATAATAATTCTTAAAATTTAATTTTCGATTTAAATAAACCAATCTTTATAATTACAAAAGCAGTACCTAATATAGTATCACAACTGCTCGTAGGTAACAATATTTTAGTTTTGCATATTATAATCAACTAACACATAATAACTTCTCTAATTCTCTTATTTATTACATAAGCCAAATTGTACAAACTTTCTTTTTTGCAAAAAAATCAAAACGAAGTAACACCTTAATAACACTAATCAATCTTAAGAATTAATTTGTATCGTTTTGAGCAAAACTATGATATGCAAGGCACAAGTGATGACACAAACTGTGGTGGCTATACTTTATTACCACTATCTTCTTGCTCCTTTTCACGCTGCCTAACTGCTACTGCAGTCTCAACTAGTAAGTAAAGACATTTAAATTTATCTTTATCTTCACCTTCAGGCGGAGTGGGTGGAGGAGAAGATGGCAACAGTGATCCTACAGGATGTGCAGGCACAACTTGCACCTTTGGATTATTCACAGATAAAGGATGTGGTAGTTGTGGCAAATGTGCTAGCTGAGGATGAGGAGAACTCCAGTAGTTATCTGAAGTTACCACGTTTTCTTCTTGGGCCCTGTAAGAAAAATAACGATTATCTCTCAGAAATCCTGTTGCATTATTTCTTTTTTTCTTTTTTGTAAATTCAAATTCCTAAAAACAAAATTACCCTCGATTAGCAGGATGCTCCAAATCATTCGATAAACCGTAACGAATAACAGTTTGCCAAGGTGTAAATTTCTCTTCTTCGCTTGGACTTGAACTTTCATATTCATTCGGACTGTCTTCTTCAGAACGATACATTAATGCAACATTTTCATCATAATCATGATCCAAACGTATACGTTTACTATTAGGAGTTGAGTCATCATCCCAACTACTGTGAGGTTGGCCAGCAGTTATAGCACCAGCACTATTTAGTTTTTTACCACGACGCGAAATTGTATAATGTAAAGGATCATGGCCTTCACGTCGTATCATTTCAGGCAAAATGCGACGACGCGCGTTAATAAACCAGTTGCACACTTGCAAAACTGTCAAGTTGGCCTCTTGAGAAAGGGTAAGCTTTTCAGCATCACTAGGATAAGCGTTGTAACGGTGCTCATAGAGCCATCGTTTAAGTATCTTCACAGAATGTTTGGGAAGATTTCCGCGTCGTTTACGTACAGTTGCCATATTATGATTCTGCATGCTCGCCATTTGGAGAGCATGGACAGGATCTTCTTGCTCTGATCCCGATTCATTTTCGTCTGTGCTGCTGCTCGATTGGAATCGATCACGATCTGAAAAAAAAATATTGTTAATAGTTGTCAAAAGTGAAATAAAATAAATGTCATGAGACAGGCAGTCAAGTTGACAATTTCAAAATGTCTCTTAAACAAGCTTTTGATACCTAAGTCTGTTCTCATTCCATTCATTAAACATAGCCTGGAAATGTCAATTTTTGTATCAATTTTCTTAAATTACTGGATGGAATTTCAAAAGATTTTATTGATGATTATTTATATTTTTTGATTTTCAATCCATATGGTATCCATGGAGATCAACTTAACTTTATCTTCAATCTCAAAGTTTTCTAGATATAAAGTTACTAAAAAAAATTTTTCATTTAGAGGTAAACAGTAAAATTCAAAATAAAGGCTTTTTTTTGAATGTTTCACTATTAGGTACTAAAATCTTTTAGCTAAAGGACTAGTTAATCTTATTAATCAGTCTATGAAATAAAATAAATGTTAACTGCATTTTAAAAATTTTATGGATGATTAGTTGATCTTTACCATAGTTAGAAAAATTGTATGTGCTTTCCAGTAAATGTTTATTGTGCTGTCAAACATATCTTTAATAGAAAGGTTTAGAGCAGGGTTAGGTTACTGTGCTTGTGTGTTACTTAAGTCTGAAAACAGAGGTCCTAAGATATTTGACTTTCAATGTTTTTCTTGTTCAACCAATTTATTTTTGACATTCGACCAAATTCATTTCGATCCTCTTATCGTTTGAACAAATTAATTTGATCTTTGGAACTAGATTTAAAAAAAAAATGTTTTTTAAAATAATTGTTTTTTTGTAAATACTCATAGTACCTGGTGTGCTATTGTCATATGAGCAACGTACCAATCATTGCGTGCTTCTGATCACAAGTAATTAGTAGAATATTTTGTTAAATGTCATAATTTACTAAAATTATTTTACAAAATTTGCATTGTGTGAATGGATCTGCACACAGAAAAGTAAATTAAATGTAGAGCTTCTTAGATTTGAGTAGTGAAAATTGCATTACCAATTATTATGAAAAACCTGCAATTGACTTTTCAAACTTTGTGGGTTAATTATATTGAAAGTACATTCCTGCAATACCTGATTACAATGCAATTAGAATTTCATTATTAATAGATTTTCATGTAATCTAGCAATGTCTCCACGTATTAAGTATTAATGTAAACATAAATATGAATTAATCTTTATTTTCAAAGTTTATTCGTAAGTCATATCTAATGTACTACTTTTGAAATGCCTTCAGGATATTCAAGAATCTTATATAATACAAATAGCGACCAGAACAAGTTAAACTAATTACTGGAGAGGGGATTAGTTAATTTACAATATAACCTTAATCTAAAATCTACTTTTAAAATTAGTAATACAAAATTTAAAGACGATATTCAATAATAGATCAATGAATTTTATTTTCTAAAAAGTCACATAAAATATCTTATGTAATAACAGGGTGGGGATATCAAAAACATGTTTGTTTATCAAAACACTTAACATACATTATGATTATTTAGTATTTGAAGGTTCCTTAAAATAAAAAGATTTTAGTTCATCAGCATGTAGAAAGTGTGATGGAACATCCTTAAATAAGCCAAAAAGCTGTAAAATATGTGAAGAGTGAATTACTAATCTATAAAACCGAAACTTTAAAAAACAAGAACAATAACATAAATATTTAGCATGAATTAATAAAGGTCTAGATAACTAAAAATAAAACAAGGATTTATTTATAATCACTTTAAAAGCAATGACTTATGAATTTGTAAATTAAAATACAATCGGACAAAAATAGTAAACATGCAACTAAAACAAGTGTAGGCCAATCAGATGTTTCATAAATTTGAAAGTTATTATCAATGTAACCTTGCAATGTTTACATAATCTTCTAATCAAAAAGAAAGAATTAACTTCGAAAGCGGCTATATTTCATCAGCGACTGAAACAAAACTTGACAATCACGCTGTTAGTATTGCTTTTATTTATGATAACAATTATGCAATAAAACAATCAGGTATTTTAAAGAAATGTCAAGAAAAGAAGTTGCCGATTCATTTCCCGCTAATTTCTTTAAAATTTCAAGCCGTTAGAACTGACAACTCTGGATGGCAGTCTGGTTTATTTACACACGTGAGCTCTGCCCAAGCAAAAAATAAAAGATTCTTTACTTTCTTAGCATTACGTTAGAGGCATGGAACAATCTTCTTGTAAAAAACCAATATGGAATTCAATAATATATCAAAATATCCTGCTATAATTCCTTTATAATACCAAAAAATGTTGTGCCAAGCGTTGACATTTCATATGGTTGACACTTGACAGTATGGCTACCATGCTACCTCGTGCTCACATTTATATTTTACAATAAAATAATTTCCACTTCTTAACATAAAACTCTAATTTTCAATTAGATTTATCACACTAAGCATAAACATGATCATTACATTAATCATAAACAATTCCATAACACTATCAATTCTGAAACTTAGTTAAAAATACTTACGCGGTTTTATTTTCATCGTTGACAGTTGAAACGTCAATCAAAACTTGATTTAACCGAAAAAGTTTAAAACGCTACAAAATTAAGACAAACTATTTTTATACATTGTTTTATTGATATAACCGTTTATGGTTATTTAATTTGTTTAATAATAAAACCGGGCGAAGATAAATTTGACATTTGATGTCCAATTTACCAACTTGTTTACACCCACTATTCTTATTTACACTATAATTATAATACGCTCGACATTACAAATTATTTTAAACTAAATCGCTGTTTTAATAATTTTAATTATGCAACAAAATTTTTATTTAATATAATAACGCGTGCTACAATGTGACAGCAGGATGGCGGTCAAACAATTGTCGGCTTGCGTCGGTTTAACGAAGGTGAGCGAACATTGCTCGTGAGCAATCGGCGTTACCACCACTGGATTTGACATTTAACTTCATTAAATTAAAGAAAAAAACTGGAGCGCCAACAAAAATATAAAATCTAACCAAAATTGTAGATTTGAGCGAAATTATTGTATTTTATGTTATATATACGTCAGATCTTATTGATACCAAATGGCAGATATTGCTTTAAGAGGATCGAAAAGTTTATTACACATATTAAAATCAAAAATTCTATTTTAAAGTTGGTTTTTACAGATTTGATTTGCTTGGCACCTCTAGTCGATTTAAGCTAAACGTTAAGCCTTTGATGACATTAATGCTGAACTAAATCGAAAAGGCATTTGGGTTTATTTAATTGAAGTAAATATTTATTGTTAATTCTTTGTGCTTTTGACGCAGCTTAAGTTTATTGTTTTTTTAAAAGACATCGTAAGTTCAACTACAGCTGCTTAATCCTAAACATACTTGAATATTCTCTTAATTCACATAAAATTGAATGAGTCAGAATTAATAATTAAATTAAAAGGATTCTTAGTATAAGCTGAAACTTTCTGTACTAAAGCATTTAATTATTGATACAGGCGATACAGGGTTCTTACGGGTCAGTGGGACACAGCAAACATACATGTAAAATGAGTTTTTAGTAAATATTACCTTCCCAGTACTGCACTAGGAGACTTTAAGTATTACATATGATATTACTGGGATAACAAGGAAGAATTTGATGTGTTACACAACAAGAAAGAAAGCATATTTCCGCTAATAAATGAGATTGAAAAGTCTTACTTTGTGCGTGTCAATTTTGTAGTTGTTAAACAGTTGTGGTTGTTCGACTTGTTATTACACGAGCGGTTTAGGTCGATTGTAAAAAGTCATGTTCGAATTTAACTAGAAGCAATTTTTTTCAACGAACTCCGAAGGAGTCGTTACTGAATTTACGAAGTCTGTCTGTCTGCCTGTACGTCTGTATGTCCGCATTTTTTGTCAAATTCTGAAATTTTGAATTCAGATTTCAATTCTACATCAAAAACTAAAGGCACGTGGTATCTTCGTGTTTTGATAACTCTTCGAGCGGCCAAAAATTGGAAAATTTTCAAAAATTTTTTTTTTTACTTTAGAATCGTATTCTACATCAAAAATAAGACAAACGTGTATTTCATTTTTTTGATACCATCTCGGGAACATGGTCAAAATGGCTGCCGAAATCCGAAAAAAGTAACAAAACGTAGTTCGTTGTGGTTATGCTTTGAATTCCCAGATGTTTTATTATAGAAAGCAAAATTACATTTTTGAAATTATACGCTTGTGATGAAAATAATCATTTTATTACTTTTAAACAATAACATTTATTTTCCAACAATATTCGTAAAAAAATTATGAAACAGCTTTGTTAATTCTTTTTAAAATAAAATACAAGTGCTGTAATGTTGTTTAAAAAATTTACACAAATAACTGCAGGCAAGATAGGTACGCTCAAAACCTACCTGATTTTAAAGGGCGCAAAAACTTAATTTGAGTCGCTTATTCTATGATTTGCATGTGAAATGTGAAACATGGAAAAGCAAATTTGACGACTGGCTCATGCGCCGCGCCTTAGGCTTTTACCTAGTCAGTATATTGAATGTTAAAGTTAAATACAATTTGATTTATATTATATATTTGATATGATTTTTTGGATAGCCTTTAGTGTTTAGGGTTTCAGCTATACCGATTGTCATTTACAATTATAAAGTCACTAGTTTTGTAAAACTACATATAAAGAACGACTACAGTTTAAATCAAAGTGGCATAATCTTAAAGTGAGATAGGAAAATATGCATACGCATGTTTTAAAGAAGAGCAGATGTATATTAACTCTTATTGTTGTTTTACTTTTGAGATTATGCTAAAGTGACCAATGATCATACCTTCTTCATTTGTTCGTTCAAAAAACCAGAACACACGTGAAATATAAATAGCATAATATTGCAATAGAAGAAGATAAAATATATCTGCCACAAGCAGTTTTCTTTTTCACTCCTCAACCTTGCAAGTTACTTTTCAAAAACATCACTTTGTTTTGATTAAAAGTTTAAAGTGTTGTACCCATTAATATAACTGGTATTAATGGTATTAAAGATCGGCTGATCGGCTCGTTTGGGTGAATTCAGTCGTTCATCGGTTCAATGGACTCCGTAAATAATATTGAACGTACAAGTTGAGTTTTGTTGGGGGAAAGGCTTTTGACGTACTCTTTTATGTTAAGAATACATGAGAGCCCATCTCAGCGGAAGTCAATGTGATATTTCATAATAACGAACTGTTAAGTCTATTATTGACGTTAAAGTAAATGTTATGTTGTTTAGTAAGTTACATCAAATTCTGGAAAGCTAAGAACTGAATAGAGCTGAATTGTTGAGTCAATTGAAGGCAGCTTATGGCTTTTGTCATTCAGCAACTTCCATTAGTAATAAAGCAGCAAGCAAGTAGACTCGTGGAGCACTTTATTAGACTGTCTAGGCGGAAAAAATAATACTTGCGCACATGAGAAGGCAGAGATTGCCACGACTATTAATTGCTGCCTGCTCCTAAACGTAAGCAATGTTTTTCTTTGTATTTGATTTCTTGGTTGTTAAATTCCTTTAGTTGTTAAATAACAAGATAAGTAGCAGCATTAAATGCGTTGCAAATGATTATTTACTTAAAAATTTAATTCTAAACGGCTTTCCGCCTGGGTCTATGCGATACTAAAAGTTCAGTCAGGCTTATAAAGTAATCCTACACAGTGAGGTCCTTAAATTCAGGACTTTATTCAAGATTTGTGTCAGGCGCTTTTTTATGAAAACACTGAGGAAAAGGAGTCACATGAAAAGAATTTTTTTAATGCAAACCTTACACACTTTCTTACCACGACAGGGCCGCCGAGAGGAAGTTCGGGCCCCGGTAAAGGTTATTTTTCGGACCCCGGTAAAGGTTATTTTCCGGGCCCCCCCTCCAACAGAAACAGATAGTACTCCAAAAAAAAGATCGACCCAGTATTCAAATGATGCGCAAAACAGAAATTTAAAAAATTTATTTCCAAATAACATTGCAAACTAAACGAAGTACATGTTTCTTAACTAAAAAATTTGCACTACAGCAATTGTAATTCGCGGTGCAGTTGTGTGTCGAAAAAAGTGTGACAATAGTTATTTTTTGGTTGGTATTTTTATTTATTCTGTTTATCTGCTAAGCAGCCTGTTTTCCTTCTTCAAACAACATCCATAGTTGTCCACTAAAATCCCCTGAGATAAATAGTTATATACTGTACAAGTGGGCTAAGTAACGTAATACCTACCGAGAAAAAAGTCGAAGGAGTATACCTGTTAGCACACTTGTGCAGTATAATGTTTTATTCAATATCCCAATAAAAGAAAAAAATACCAATTAATGATTGATTATAAAATAATTTTTTAATTTTATTTTGATTACTATGGTTTTGTTCAAATTCTTTCTTAATATTAGAGTATTTATTAAGAGGTGCTGGATAAAGCTAAGAACATTGTTCCGCTTTTTTCTACACACGACTGTAGACATAAATGACATTTTGTAAAATTAATTAAGTGGCGCCTTTCGAGCTTTGCGACTAGAAAATATGCTAATTATTTCAGAAAAGTCGCACTTCTTCGCCAATTCTGCCTCCACTGATAGCAACCCTAGGTCACTTAATCGGTTTTGAGTCATTGTGGATCTTAGAACATCTTTTACTCTAGAAAGGCAACTGAAAGACCGTTCTGCTTGTGCCACTGTTACAGGTATTGTGCAGAAGATCCTCAGCGCAATAATTGTGTTGGGAAAGATCGTTCCTAGCCTAAATTCAATTATCTTGTTTAATAATTCCAAAGGTGAAAGATTTTCTTGAAAATTTGCTCTATAGACTGCTTTTAAATGTAAAAGTTCATCAGTAATATTTTCACTAAAATCTTGTTGATATTGATTTTGTAACTTTGTTGACTTTTCTATAATTTCTTCGTCTTCTTGTTGCTTAAATTCCCACAGTACGCTGAATAAAGAATTTACTGCCTTCGCCGCCTCGAATCGCCTCGTTATATTGGCAATAATGGTGTCTAGAAGAACATTAAATACATTACATTTAAATGTACTTTCTGGACTTAAATTTAAGGATTCGTCGAGTGATGGCGATTCGTCCGCTCTTCTTTTTCGTTTCTTTTGAGGAGTTATCGCGAACTCAGTCTGCATATTTAAGTTTTCGGCAACTAGCTTGCATTCACTTAAAATAGTTTCCCAACTATTCCTTATTGTTTTAAGATCGTCCAAGAGAGTGAAAAGATTCTCAACCTCAATATCAATCGTAACCTTCCGCGCTTGTAATATTGTGCTTATATAATTTATAGATGTTAAAACTTTTAACCAAATAGATGCCATTAAAACACATTGAAATGATTCCATATATGTTTTAATGCCAATTAGATCCATTGGGATTTCTGGACTTAGATTCATTTCTAAAACAGCTTCTAGTGCCTTTTTAATCCCGGGAAGATTGTTTACGATGAGTTTAACACTTTCTACTCTAGCAGACCAGCGTGTGTTTGACAGAGAATGAATGGAACAACCAATATTTTCTTTCAAAATTTCCCATCTTTGAGGGGTGCCACTAAATATATTATACAGCTTTTGCACAATTCCAAAGAATGTTATCACTTCAGGGCAACACTCTGCTGCTTGAACACCGCAAAGATTCAAACTGTGACAAGCACAAGGAGAAAAAATAGCTAATGGATTGATTTCTAAAATTCGAGTTTGGGCACCTTTATATGATCCACTCATGTTAGAGCCGTTGTCATATCCTTGTCCACGACAATCCCTTATTGGGATTTTGCGTTTCTGTAGTGTCTTTAAGATTAAATTTGCGATGGCTTCTCCGGTTTTTTTATTACAATTTACAAACTCCAAAAATCTTTCAAAAATTTCATATTCACCGTGTCTTTATTTTGAAGAACATAACGCAAAATGAATGTAGTCTGTTCAATGTGTGCAGAGTCAGGTGTGGCATCTACAATAATTGAAAAATACTTGGCCGTTTCTCTTTCTTTTAAAATTCTATTAAAAACAATTCGGCACAGCATGAAATAAATT
Organism: Ignelater luminosus; assembly: GCA_011009095.1. Taxonomy (NCBI): domain Eukaryota; kingdom Metazoa; phylum Arthropoda; class Insecta; order Coleoptera; family Elateridae; genus Ignelater; species Ignelater luminosus. Next base: position 28,048 of record VTPC01008715.1, on the reverse strand, counting down.
CGTTCTGGATATCGGCTGACAGATAATGTACTGGTAATCTTCTCTTTTCAAACTGCGATTGTTTTAATTTCTTTATGTGCTCCGCTAGTAATGGATCATAGTGGCTGATAATCTCCAATATTCCCAAGAAGTTGCCATTCCTTGGATCTCCAATTAAATGACTGCTTCCCCTAAAACCCAATCCACGTTCTGCAAGAAATAAAATCACATCCAGAAACAGTCGTAGTAATTCCTTCCACAATTGGGTTTCGTTTTGAATTTGGTGGAGCAGTAAACAGTCGACAGTTGTACTCTTATTCAGATTAGATTGTAAATCTCGCCATTTTATATAACATGCTCGATGATTATTGCTATTTTCATGTTCAGGTACTCTGCTGTAAAGTTTATGATAACCTTTAGAAGATCCCCAACCAGTTTCAATTGTAAGAATTGAACGCTGAGCTTCCGGAAGTTTACAAAACAAGCGACAAGGGAAGCAGAAGAAAGCTTGTTTCGCCTTACTCCATATTAGCCAGTCTCGGGGAATTACTTCATCATTTTTTAATTGTACATTTAATATACCCACAGGAAATTTATTTCCATCTTTATCTCTTGGGAAATTTTTCGTGTATTGTTCTGGACCTTGTCGAATAACATCTTCTATTTCTGGTGTTGTGAATTTGGATCCTAAAAGGCCAATATCAAAATTTAACAAGTTCTTATCATTACCCAACCCGATTTCGTTTGTGGAAGTAGATTGTGTGTCTGAAGACGGTACATTACTGGAAGAATCCATTGCATTACCAGAAATATTTTCATTATTAGGGTAATTCTCAGTTACTTCTGAATTCTCACTGCGGTCGGGTGAAGTATTTTCACTTTCAGTTATAAATTTGCTAACTTCAGATGAATGGGAACCAAAGGAGACGGTAATTCCGTACAATGTATTACTGGGAACCCTTTTATTACCATTATTTTTAATCACTTCTGAGTTTTCACTGTTTTCAGATGGTGTTGCCTCAACTTCAGATGTGAGTTTTTCAGCTTCCGGTAACTGAGGACGCGAGAAAGTTATAAATCCCATACTTTTTTTCTCTGTCTTTTTGTTCTTTCCGTTTTTCTGCATCAGATTTGTGATGATAATTCATTGTAAGAAATGCCAAGGGACAAAAACGCTACCTAGAAATTAAAACGAAAATACGGATTGGATCTGAACTTATTGCTAGAATAATAATGATATTGCTGCCACCTACCTTTTAAGAAGATTTTAAACATCCAAATATGTACGGCAGGTAGTCTAAATAAGCACTTTCTGCAATTTTTATTTTATGTATAAGACCTTATTTTACTGTAGCTGATAGATAAAGTAGTAAATAGCCAGGAAAATTTCAGTCTTCGTAAATGTTTTATCAACTAATCAACAATTTCTATAAACTACAATATGTAATACTCGTAAAACAAAATATATTTTAGTTCAGAACACTTTCACAAGATTTTTCGGACTAACTATGGGACTGCACTGTAAGATCTTCGCTAAAATATTTTTTATTTTTACGAAAGTTTCGGACCGTAATAAACTTTTACATTATTTTGAGGGTGCAAATGAACGACAGCAATTCATAAAAATTCTGTTAACAGAAAAGCTTTAGAAGTATGTATTTTATTTTATGAAAGATTTTAGAATATTAGAACATCCACTTTTCTGAAGGGAAATAGCAATTACAATCCGTCCCTTGAATCTGCGTTAAAGTAAAACGAAATATAGCAACTAATTTCAAAGTTGACTTATTACACTTATTACAAATTCAATCGATTTAGCGGTCCAAAACGCTTTGCAAATTCATAAAATGCATATCGGCAAATTAGGTCATTTGGCCTTTTCAGGACAAATTGCCATGGCTTTACTAAAATTAAATAAAAAAGATAAAGGACTCTCTTCTACAGGAATTATACATAATAAGAAGGAAAGTAAAGACAAGTTGAGATAGCTGAAGATGCTTTAGGGGATGATTTACAAGTTCCAATTCCAGTAAAGTTCTTACAGTAAACAACACACTTTATTAGGTATCGGCTTAAAGAAGGTTAAGGCGTTAGAATTATAGACAGGTAATAAATTCTGGAATTTCCAAATTTGTATTGCAGGATTGTGGGCAAGTTTTCTTCGAAATTCATTCATTTTACAATGTTCACCAAAGTTATTGTAAGAAAATGAAATCTTAACTTTGTAGTTTTTTAAGTTGTCCAGAATATTAAAAAAAAAATCAAGTCAGCTCCCGGGCCCCTTTAAGGCCGCCGGACCCCGGTAATTTTTACCGCCTCTCCCCCCACCCTGTCGTCGGGCCTGACCACGACTGTTGACAGTCTTCCAGTTGTCTATTGTAGTTTACAAAAATGACTTGATGTTAGCACTAATATCAGTTGTTCTTAATCTTTTTAAAATTAAGTCATAAAGTAATTGATTGAGTCCCTGTTTGTAAGCACATTTAAGATTATCCTCTTTTTTACTTGGATATTATGGACGTCACCAAGATTCCTTAGGGCAGGGGGGATGCAAAATGTTTAATTGCATTCATGCAAACAGAGCACACCAACAGTTTTCATTTCTAGCTTTTTTTAGTGTTGCAGTTGAATACCACAATAGTAACTTTCACAGATATGATTAACTTTCATATTTGCCTTTACTTTAAAATTACGAAAAGAGGATTGCAAACAAAAAAATTGTCCAAATTTCTGGCAACAAAAGTGTGTTTGTACAAGATTGGAGGCATTGCCGGATATGCATGATAAATTCTACGGGAAGAAGTTTGTTCCTTTTTACATGTTTTCCAAACCTTTGGGGTTTGTAACATTTATTCAGTAATACTATGTATTTTGTCTGTTTTTGAATAATACAAATTAATCCAGAAGGGACATGCCGGATGCAAGAATTGCGTAGATCTAACCTACACGGACGAACTGGGTCACTAGGAAATCAGAATTCTTTCAGGAGCCCTGTCGTCTTTAGAACCGATTTGGGTTTAAGGATCATTGGATGGATGTGCTGCTTGAAATGAAATGAAGAATAGTTAATTGTTCGAGTACTTCCACAACTTATTGCCAGTCTTCGGTTTCAGTAAAAAGCACTCTTACCTTAACTTATCAATTTGAAAATTTTATGGAGAACAATATTATGTAAAACTCAGTTTTATTCTACCAAGATTTTAGCTATTAGAATATAAAATGCTGAGGCTTTCCGTATGAAATAAAAACAGTACACAGATCAGACTTCATGACTGGATAAAGATCTTCAAATTTAAACTTTACCATAAACTCATCGTTTTACTGGCTAACAAAAGAGACTTTTTTATATGATCGATGACTAGATTTTAATGAAAATGGAGCAGAAAACAAGGGCAAGACATTTTGTCTCTGTTGTGTCTCATTTTTGTTCCTCATTCTATTATACAAGAATTAAGCTTGTAATCGTCGCCTATTTATGGAACGTTACCGAACATACTTTCCTTTTTTTTGCCAAAATTCTACTAGGACAATCTTTCATCCATCGAGGCGTCAATGCCAATACCATTAACTTGATGCTTATCCAGAAACAGATTTCTACGGCAGCATCCATCTATATAGAACGAAATTTGATTTATAAAATCAGAAATGGGGCCTCTCAAACGCAATCGTATATGTCGCTTAATAAGTAGATATAATCTCATTGTTTATAGATTGGTGTCAATCTTCTAATGTAAATCTGATAGTATCGTTGTGCTTGCATTTGGAAATGTTAGGTTCAAATTTTAAGCCTGGGAAGATTAGTACAAATAGAAATAGGAAATATAAGATGTAAAATCGAGTAATGGTATAGGTAGATTAGAATTGTGATTTGCATCTCTTGGTTTGAAGATTCAGATCGACTAAATCGAGTTTTGTTTCTCAATTTATTAAGCTTTCCAAGCCGATCAAGTCAGTTGATTCTTTTGGGCCGGTGGGGCTTTTTGGGAAGGTGTGAACTTCTGAAGATGACATAATAGTATATTAAAATTGTTTAGTATTAACACTTTTATAATAGATTGGACTTTTTAAATTTCATCAAAATCAGTTGATAGAACTCTCTTGGGTTACGTCAAGTTTATTGTATCGGCGTGTCATAAAGAGTTTTAGTTATTGTAAAGCTTCTCCTTTATTGAATATTACTAAAACCTTGATACTTCCGCACTATGATAGAATGCTTTAGGCTAAATGCAGTAACTCACTTAGAAATTTTCTGGTATTTCGCCGGTCTCATCCGGGTGATTGATTATTCATATCGGATCTTAAAGATGATTAGTAAATTACAAATGAAATGTGAAACAGAAAACAAATTTAAAAAAACGTAAACATTTAGTTTACATACTGGTACCAATTCTTCACGTTTAAAATGAAACAGTGAAAGCAAAGACCGGAAAATCAAGTAAACAAATTAAATATGTGCATACTTTGTGAGATGAATGTTTTACCACTTATGATGTCATACTACATATAAAGTGTGTGAATTTTAACAGTGCGGATACGGATCTTTTGTTAGGTTTCGTATTATTTCAAATTTTACGTGCCCCTATTAAGGGGTATTATATTGTATTACATTTCAACTGATAAATGATCTCAAGTTATTCTTATATGTAGCAGCAAAAGAAAATTGTGGACTCAAATTCATTTATTAAATAATCATTTTATTTGATCTAACATACTTTAAACATAATAGAGCAACAATATTTTGCAACTGTACAGTAGTGCTTTTTGAATGGTGTAAAGTTACATTGTAAATATTGAATTTATTAAATACAAATACATCTCTTTTATTTATCTTCATTAGTTACAGAATATATTTCTACACATTTAATTCTGAATTGGGATTTACAATAATTCTTTTCTCTTTAATATATTGCACTAAGATAATCTTTGGTTGTATGTATAAATTTACCTAAGAGTCTAACTCTGTACTCTAGTTACATATGATAGCACCCAAAAAATTTAACCTAATTATCACTTAAATTTAAAACATTACAGTGGTTGATAAATTATTAACGAAAAAATCTTAATATTTACACTTAAGACGAAGAGTAATACAGCCTCTTATGCGATAAAGGTTTTTATTAAAATAAAATACAGCACTAGATTGTTAAAATTTTAAAATATTTTAAGTTTAATATATCATCCTTAAGCACGAATTTGTCTTTTCGTAGTTACCATTAGAATGTACCTAAACATTAATTTTGTAAAAATAAAGAGCAACTTATGAAATGTACAGTAAAAAAATACAGGTTAAATTTTAATATTGTTTGTTCCTCCCTTCGTGAGCTTTCTTTACTATAGCTAACTTGGAGTGTGGATCCAGCACAGATAGTTCCGTGTAAGGTGGTTCTCTAGTTCCATGCAGCATCAATGTCCATTCTTTAAAGAACCCTGTTTGTGGTGTTTGAGAATTAAATCTGGCCTGCAACAAAAAACACTCAAATCAATTTATAATTGTAATTACTATTTATGCCATTTCAGGCTTTTTTTATAGTGAAGTGGAAAAAATAAAAAAATCAATAACTTCACGGATCGTTACACAAAATTATTGAAAGCGATCTAGCTACCTCTTCCAATACAGTGACCTAAGAAGTTGTTCTCTTTAATCTAACCTAATTTTATTCAGAGTGGAGATGTTTAAAGTGCCTTTTATTTGGTTAGTAATAAATTGGTTAGAAATTACAATCTTGCATACATTGATAACACTGTGCAACAGCAAAATCCTGAAATTAAATTTCTCAACAAAAATGGATATCTAATCAAAATAGTCTATTCCTTCGGGAATTCCGGTAGGTTAGGTCAAATAAGCGTTTGTTCTGAGTTCACAGTTCTCAATGTGAGTTACATGATTTCATTGTTTTGATGTTTTTCCTTTATACATTGTGAACTTGTCGTTTTCTATTTGGGGTGAAGTTGTAGCGCAAGTCAAAAGGAGTAACTTCGCTGAACACATCGATTCAAAACACTTACTCTTTGGGTTTCAAAAACGATCTCAGTGTGCATTATGACGTTATTTGCAAAGGGTAGGGCATCGGTGGGTTGCACCGTCTTTGTTAAAAAAATTAACAACATTTACAATTTAGACTCTATATTTCAATATCATAGATCGAGCAGAAAGAAATGGATACAGAACACTCGCCTATTGAGTTTTGTGATTTTTTTTCAGATTTGTGTTCAAGGCGTCAAATGTTGTCAGCAAACTGACACCATTTTACCTCGCTATCTCCAATTGATTTAAAACGGTTGTTTTCCAGCTTTTTAGAAATCTGACAATCAAGTTGGTTGTTTTCAGGGTAAAGTCAAGAAAGCTTTTTTGTAGCTGATATTTCAAGGTATCCGATAAGAGAAAAAGGTTCTGCAAAAGACCGCGGCCGCAGCAACTATAATGATTAAATGGTGGTCAAAACTCGATTTTTGCAAGTAAAAAAAAAATTGAAGATCATTCGGCTTATATGTTAAGTCATTAAGTAAGTTTGATGAAATAATGTTTTGTTCCGGGAATATGCCGGAAAAAACACAAGAAGACTGAACTGGATCTACACCAATTTTGTTTAGAGGCTTTTGTCTCACACATATTCGGATTTCGTTGCGGTCGGTGAATGTTTGATATTTTTCCTCCATGGCCAGAATCAGTGGTGTTCTTTTGTTTTTCACCAGAAAACTTCTGCATGGAAAAACGTAGGACCGTCTTTTACCTACAAACTGCAGACTCGATTCCCTTATCTCTTTCTGTTACGGAGAAAAAAATTTTACCATTAAAGAATGCAATTTCAAAGCGAGTTAGCGGGATTTCTGGGGGAATAAACTATTTTGGTCAGATATTTTCGATTTTTGTTGATAAATCCTGTTTCAGAACTTTCACACTTTATTTTGAAGCAGTGCGTAATTTTCAAATGTTGCTGAACTTGATTCTTATTGTACTGCAATTGGTGGAAGTAAATGGTTTACATCCTCTTTGTGAATTAGATATGTTTTCGTTTTTTTCTTTACATTGAAGATTCTATTCTATTACTGGAATAGATTTTTGAATACCTGTTGGAACTTATTTCTATTAAAATCTCCCGACCTAAAGAATCTTATCACTGACTGGAAAAGATATTTACTTACACTTGTTATAAAGTAAATCATTGAACAGAAAAATGAAATAAATTGTTTTTTGTGAATGATGCAAAATCTATTACTTTGTAGACAGCGCCAACTTAATACGTTAAGCAAAAAATGGACGGCACATAGGGATGCTTCTTTAAAAAGGAGGCGAACGCCTGTTGAAAAGAAAAACAAAAAATAATTTAAAATATGACAAGAATTTTCTTCTACAGGCCCATATTTATTCGGACGTTGGCTTTCTTGATTTTATTAACGGCTGCCCTTAACCAGAATATTCTACGTCGTCTCACACTTCTTTTGTTTCTAATTTTATCTTGCGTGATCAGTCACAACAGCGAGAATTTATTTCCTTTCATAATACGATTAAGATATTTTAATTTTCTCTTTTTGATGGTTAGGATTTCGTATTTCCTATTCTGTGTAAAGCCTCTTCGTTCGTTATGCGGCTCGTCCAGAGTATTCTCAGCATTCGTCTACATACCACCTCATCTCAGATGCTTCTATGTTCTGAATACGTATATCGCGGTTACAGATGTATTTCTTCATTTTTACAAATGTAGCTTTTGCATTTCAATTCTGCTTCTAACCTATTTTGTTTGGTAAACCATTATGCAATTTGGTTTTCTTGAAGTTTATTTTCAATCCGTATCTATTACAATAGTGATTTATTGTATCATTAACTGCTGTAACTCCGCAAGGTTATTTCGGTAGTATTACTGTGTCGCCTGTATATCTGAAGTTGTTAATGGTTATTCCATTGACCATTATGTTTTGGGAAACTTTCATCCTCCCCCCAACCACTCCCACCTCAAAGTTTTAAACGGCACTACCTCATGTGTGATATATCATTTTAAAGGGTATAACATTCTCAATCTTTTACATCAAAGAAAATTAAAATCGGCCCAGCCGTTCGTGAACTAGAGACAGAAATGTATTGATTAAATTAAATACATTTTAGGCTCTAATTTACGAACGGTTGGGCCGATCTTAATTTTCCTTAATGTAAAGGATTGAGAATGTTATACCCTTTAAAATGATATATCACACATGGGGTAGTGCCATTTGAAATTTTGGGAAGGAGGTGGTTGGGGGGAGGGTGAAAGTTTCCCAACTGACTCGAGTAGGTTATTAAATGTCCCCTTTCAAAACAAACTCGAAGCGTTTTAGCGATTTTTGATAAGTTTACTAATTAAAGAGTTATTCAAGGTGGGAGGTTTTAAAATGATCACCCTGTGTATGGTTTTACTGCAGATTTTAGACAGGAAAGGACAAAACACATCCCTGTCTTATACCTTTTTTAATTTCGATTTCTTAAGTCAGCTCATCATCTATTTTTACTCGTGCCGTCTGATTTCAATATCAGTTAGTTATTATGTACGGCTATCTTTAGTGTCAAGATTGTTTTCTTTAAGAAGTTGTCTATCAAATACTTCTTGATTCATATCCAAACATCCGTTGAACAGAACGATAACGTTAACTTGAACGTTAATACCAAAAAGATCTTTCTTTGTCCCAAGCCCGTTTTTTAATCCAGTTGGGTCTCGCTTATATGTGCTTTAAAGTTGTGGAAAATTCTGTTGTGGATAATTTTAAGAACTGCTACTTTTTTATCCTTCATGCTTTTTATAACATATTCTAATTCTTGTTTGAGATTTTTGGTCCAGTACTTTCTTCTTCTTGTTTTCATTAAAAAGTTCTTTCACATTTTTGTTAAAAATTTGTAGTCATATTTAGGTCAAAGTCATTTACTGTACTTATATGTGTGTTCTTTTTTATTAAATCAGTTCTTTAATTTTCTTGTGCATGTTAAAACTCTCGTATTTTCTTTCGCATTAATGCCTTTGCATTGCTCTGTTACCCATCTTTCTTTGGCTTCTTTGGTCTTTTGTTTTATAGTCCTTTGCATAACCTCATATTGTTGTGAATTTCTGCTAATCTTTTATCCCTTAAATCAAGAATTTTCTCCGTCATTCATATCTTCTTTTTAGTTCTTTTGGGTACCAAGGTCTCTTTTGCAATTATCTCGGGTTTTTATTTTTAACACTCTTTAGGTTTTTGTTTATTTTTTATTTAGTTGTTTGGTTAACTCCTATTTTCTTACCTATTAATGTCTATATGTTGTTGCTTTCTCGTTAATTTCTTCAATGTTGTTTTAAAAACTATCAGTACTTGTTGAGTTGATTTTATAGAGTTTCTCAATCTTTGCTTAACGAGAATGAAGTCTGTTTGGTTTCTAACTTTTCCTTTGTTACCATCTGCAAGGGACTTTCACGTGTAGAGTTTCCGTTTTGGGAGCTTGAACGTTGTGTTTGCAATTAGGAAATTTTCATTTTAACAAAATCGTTCGTTTCGATCTCCCAATCCATACTTTCCTGCACGTTCTTTCACTTTATCCTGACCTATTCCAGTATTAAAATTATCGGTTATTATTGTCTCTCGTTGTTGTTTGTACTTTCGAGTACTCTTTCTAGCTGTGCATAAAATTTTTTAATTTCATTGTCATCTTTATCGGAAGTTGGGACATAAACCTGTATAATGTTGTTTTGCTTGCAGTTGTATCATTACTCTATCCGAGTATGGTACAACATTCACTGTCGATGCGTTGACATGTCTATTTAGAATTACATCTACTCCATAGATATGCGTTGGTTCATTGTTTTCAATGTATGTTAAGTATGTCTATCTTCATTCTTTTCCTCTTGGTTATTAGATTATCTAGTTTTCCTGGTATGTAGTATAAACTTCTTGTAGTCCAAGAAGCAATTCTCAGGGCTGACCTGGTGATTCTAAGCATCCTCTGACCATTTTAGGTCTGTCGGAGACTGAGGTCCAAATTTTATTTATATCACTAAATAGAATTTATTCTTGTAAATTTATATCACTGATTTGTTTTGCCAATCGATTTCATTCTTTACTATACTGAACTGAATTGTAATCTTCTCCGCCTGTGTAATATGCAACATGACACGATTCAGAATATTGCGGAATCTTCTAGGTAAATTATACACTCACTGCATTCGACTGAAGAATGTTATAGAATCTACTACAGTATTTGCTTCATTTTCTGGTCTGCACATTACAAAGTCACGCAAACTTGAATAAGATGCTACCGTACTATAACTTATCAATCGATTAACCTTCCTCTACAGATCAATGGAGTCACAAAACAACAGTTGGATATTACCGTTCTTGCGTGAATGATGTCTTCCCATTTAAATATGTAATTTGGTTATGGTTAGCTTTAGAAATCAGGGAGAGGCCGTGTCAGCGCAGAACATTTTCTACAGGTGGGTAACTGCTGGCAATACTTGACTAATGATGTTTATTGTTATCATCTTTATTCTACATGTCAAGTTTATCAATAATAGTATCTCCTACTGATAGATAGACAGAAAGCTTACCCTTGGCGTCCGATATTGGTTTGTTTTGCTTTTCACCTACCGTGGGATGCACTGTATATTCAAGTAGTCATTTTAAAAATCTCGTAAAACTTATTTATGTGCTTCATGTGTGTAAAAATGTGGGAATTTCAAAATGTATTTCTGTTATGATTTTTATTTCATTAAATAATTTAATCGTTTCTATTAGGTACTTTGCATAGTATGTAGGTTCTGTAGGTAAATAATAACTTGTTGGTGTAAGATTTGAGGTAGATTTAGTGTAAATAGAGAATCTGAAATGAATTAATGATGTTTTGATGGCATGAATTGTATAAATAAATTAAACGAGATTTTAACAAAAATAAACAGTGCAATGTTTATTCATGACGATTTAGTTTATGTTATTGTACCTACCTTAGATTTACATAGTATAAATAATAGTCGAATCTTGAATCTCGAATTAGGCATGCTCGTGTGTAGAAACATCTTTTATAAAATTGACTTTTTCAAAAGTAGTCTAATTTCTATCACTTTCTAAACAGTCTGAAAACTCTTTCAATTATTCTTTTTGCACTCTTAGCCAGAATAGTCTTATTCAGCTACAAAGATTATCTTTGAATTTCCGTATTATTTTTTGTTTTTCATTCTAAAAAATATCTTGAATTATTATAGCAAGAAATTTCTGGATTTTTCTTTAAATTCATTCACTTGAGCAAAAAGCTTCTCAACTTTTTATTATCAGGATCAAAAATGAAACTTTTAGTGAAAGTTAATTTAGCTTTGAGATAAATACTATTCTTTGTGTTTAGGAACTTGTAAGTTCATTTTCTGTCAAACATGGGAATTCTAGGTAAAAGAAGTGTAGGATTAAATCTGTAGAAATTAGTATTAGAAAACACAAAACCTTGGTAAGAACCATCGGTTCACATCTTTCGGCAGGGTCATGCTTGTATCCATGTCCAAATAGTGCAAAAAGCTTGTATACAACTTCTATAGGTTCCTCTTGACTTTTGCATCAGTCGCAGCATGTGACAATGCCATTCTATACAAGGTTTACGTCTATTGAAAATGTTCCAGAGAATTACAACCTTTCTTTGAGGATGTAATAATGGATATGGGACTCAACGAACATGTAAGGGTGTGACAGATTGAAATGCTCTAATATACCATGCATACATAGAATTAAATTTTATTACTAGACAATATCAAAGCAGTATTTCATCTTATGTAAGCAGCTGATTTTGAAAAAAGTAATTTTCAGGTAAGTAGTTTGCGGTAAGGGGTAGCTGAGTCGGATTTGAATTTTCAAGAATGTTCTTGGTTGTCAAGCAAAGGGGTCTTTGCTGATCGAAAGCAAATGAGCAATGACATATCAAATTCATATTACATTGTTTTTGAATAATTTAATAATTTTAAAGCCAACTTGATTTTTCATAAAGGTTGTAATTTTGCGTCGTTTAAATTTGATTTTTGAGATTTTAAAATTATGTGAATAGTGGTTCACAAATTAAGTAATTTTTGGTATACAACTTTTGTAGTTCAATTAACATTAAATTAGTTAAGCAGAACACGTGGTGAAAATTAAAAAAAAGAAACTTACTGACTAAAAAACAATCGATGGGAAAACCTAGAGGTCAAAAGCATCCAAAATCCCAATAATGTAGCAAATAGTAAAACATACCCGAAACTAATAAACATCAGATACTGGAAATTCTCAGCAGCACACGTAGGGTCCGAATAGAATGTTAGGAACTAAAGTTATTAAAATGCTACTGGTGTCTGTTGCGGCATTAAAAGAAGTAAGGGAGTTATCCTGAATAAAGTAGAAATTACTTATTTGGGTTGTTGATGAAATGCTTTCAGGCAAACTTTTATTAGACTTTAGATGAAGTTTTAATTAGTTTTGAAGGTTTTATTAAAATGTTTCGATTACTTGAGAAGTTTGATAATTTTGTAAATAACTGATTGTATAACAGTAAATAAACCAATCATTATTTAGATGTTTTTCATTCAGAACTTATGGCTTTAATTGAATGAAAAATTTTTATTTTCATTATCGCTCAGCAAGTTTAAAGTTTTATTTTCGCTTTCATAAAGAAAGGATAGAATAACAATTCATTAGGTTGGATTCGAATAAATACTTACCTCTAAAAGCCAGGTACCTTGGGGATATTCGGCCCACGTATGCGTTGTCATAAAAGGCCATTTAGTAAAGCCATCATGCGAATCGTCATCGTTTGGACGACGACTCAATATCATGGATCTAAAAATAAATTATTTGATGTATTTGCGCTCTTTGCTTAAAGCAAAAGCTGTTTCACCTGGTTCCCATAGGTGACGTTAAATATAACTCCAAATCTCCCCTTCGAGTGGCATTTACTGTAATGACAGCTTGAACATGTTCCAGGTATTTTACTTCAGTACTCTGTCCTTCACAAGCTTTAGTGTTAATCTGCAGTACGAGCGGTTTGTTTGATGGAATTTGTCTATTAAAAAAAGAAAACACGAAAAGTTATATCCGCCTTTTTAAAACCTCATTATTCCATGAAAATTAAACTTACTGCGTTTGTATAACAGAACCTGCTTCACAATGATATCTTGGAGGCACAGTTTTCCATTGTTTTGCGAGTGCAACCATCGCACCCGCATCTAAAACACCGAATCCGAACAAATGATTAAATTCCAATCCTACTCCATTCATGGTCCAATGAAAACGGCCTTTAGCATCAAAAAGAGAATTTCTTTTTGATGTTAAAACCGTTAAATGTTGTATATCCCTCCATGTTAATTTATTACTGGAAAAAAAATGAAAAGAGTACATTAGCTGTGCATTAAAGTTCAAATGTAGACTTCATTGTTTATTATTTCTAGAAACTAATTTCTATATTTTCCTAATGTTTCTCGTTTCACAACAGTAAGTATTAAAAGTTTCAATGTGGTTTGTTCAGTAAAAAAGTCTCAATAAAGGCTGTAGGACCGTAATTTACACTCGAAAAATAGTATATGATCAAAAATGTAACTTATAATATTTCTTACTTTGCTTCAAGTGCCAATGCAAACACTCCAGCAGCTTCAGGCGCTGCTGCTGATGTTCCCGAGTGCGTTGTTGTACATTTTCCATATAAATCTGTTGTTGCCTGCAATCATAAAACATAACTTATTAGTTAGAAATATCTTATAATTAAAGATCTCTATCAAAATTTGATACTTACAACTCCCGTATTTGGATCTTTTGCTCCATTACTAAAAGTAGAGGCCAAAGTAGACGAACAACTTTCATCATAATGTGCGTTTTGACCATCATTAATAGCGCTATTAATACTAACTGTCCACATACTGGCAGCGTAACCATCACAGTTACAATCATCATCTTCACCACCATCCCCACTAGCCCATACGTAAATATTTCCTAACCCATTACGTCCCTGAAACAATGAGTTGATGTTACTTTATGTTAAATATTCTGATTATAAATCAAACAATTGTTGGGTGGAAGAGTAGACTAAGAATTTTGCTTCAAAGTCCCTATGCAACAAACTGTTATATATATTGGTGAAATATTTCGTGTTCGATCAAATATAATAGCTTGGCTTTCTGAGCAATTGCACTCACACCACCACTGAAGGTTAAGAAATAAAAATTTAAGTAGATGATAATTTGGAGTCTTTTTGTAGATACTCTAAAACGTTAACTAAATAGAAATTATGGACAGAGTATTCAAATTGCAATATCAGTTGTGTAATAGTAATAACCATTGGCGGTCCTAAGTGTCTATTTCTACGAAAGTGCGGTCTCTGAGGGAGGTGAATATTATGACGTTGGCAACACCTGGACGTCCAACACTCTATTGGAACGGCACCCCGAAGTGATAAGCATCTTTTCTAGGTCACCATGATCAAGATACTGCAGTGAAGATAAAACCTATTGAAGATACAGGAGATGTTCTAGATGCAACGGGGGACGCCACTGGGGAATCTCTCTCTTCCCTGTCGCACCTACTTGCTAAGAAACTAACGTATGATAACGGTTTTCTTTTTTGGTTGTGTAAAAGAAACTTTCTGTGTACGGTCCTGTATTCGTACACTTAAATGGCAACTCTACTACTCTCTACTGATTTTGGGACAGAGCAAGTGTACACACGGCTTCAGTGGGACCTTCTGAGTATATTGTAATTTATTGCTGTGCTTTTTATACTTTACCTTAATGATGTGTGCTTTTCTTCAAAGCTTTAAATAAACATAAGCGTTTTAAATTTATGAGAACTTTGCCTTGTTTCTTAAAAAGCGATAGAAATAAACATCATGTACAATTTTGATCAGGTATGCAAACGCACTTACAACTTCCGTAAGATCGTCAGTGGTACTAACTGTTTCTTTTTGAAGAACTATGATTTACGAGGGCGGTTCAGTAAGTACCCGTGTTTGACGACAGAAGGCGTTCCTGAGGGAAGTTGGTGTTATCATCGTGTGCTGCCATCTATCAAACGACGGTATAACAAATTGCAGACTGATTGATAGGTTAGTTTGGATTTGACAGCCTTTTGACTAAGACGTGTTTCGTGATTTTAGCTAAGATGGAAAAAGAGCAGTATCGTTCGGTAATTCGCTTTCTGTTTTTGGATGGGAAAAAATGCGAGGAGATAAAAGCAAAGTTGGATGCTGTTTATGGGGACACTTCGCCATCTATGACCACAGTTAGATATTGGTTCAACGAATTTAAACGTGGGCGAACATCCGTTTTTGATGAGGAGCGACCAGGACGCCCGGCAGACGTGGTTACCGAGGAAATCATTCAAAAAGTCCACGACATGATTCTCGCTGATCGACGAACGAAAGTGCGTGAAGTAGCAGAAGCCGTAGGTGTGTCGACCGGAACGGCAATTAATATTTTACATGATAAGTTGGCGATGAAAAAATTGTGGGCGCGATGGGTGCCGCGATTGCTAACGGCGGACAACAAGCGGATGCGGCTGTTAACTTCGAAGCAGTGTTTGGAGCAATTTAAGCGAAATCCGAAGGAGTTTTTGCGTCGAGTTGTCACCGTTGATGAAACCTGGATTCATCATTACACACCAGAAACTAAGCAACAATCAAAACAATGGATTTCTCCCGGTGAATCTGCTCCAAAGAAGGCGAAGATGGTTTCATCGGCCGGAAAGGTCATGGCGACGATTTTTTTGGGATGCGAATGGCGTCATCCTCATGGATTTTTTAGAAAAAGGAAGAACGATCACTGGACAATACTACAGTGAGTTATTAGACAGCTTCGACAAAAAATTGAAGGAGACACGGCCGCATTTGGCGAAAAAGAAGGTGCTGTTTCACCACGATAACGCACCAGCACATTCCTCCGGAGTTGTCGCCGCCAAACTGCATGAATTGCGTTATGAATTGCTGCCGCACCCCCCGTATTCACCCGATCTGGCTCCCTGCGACTTTTTCTTGTTTCCTAACATGAAGAAATGGCTCGCGGGAAAAAAATTTAGCTCAAACGAGAAAGTCATCGCCGAGATAGAGGCGTATTTTGGAGAGTTCGAAAAATCCTATTTTTTTGGAGGGGTTAAAAAAATGGCAGGAACGTTGGGAGACGTGTATATTTCTAAAAGGAGACTATGTTGAAAAATAAAAAAAAAATTTTTGAAAAAAATTGTGTCTTCATTTCTAACACGGGTACTTATTGAACCGCCCTCGTACAAGCCTCTCATGAAAAAGCACAAAAACTGTTGAACAGAGAAATAACTTCAATAATTGTAAAATGATACAACATCAATATGGGGGTTGCTTACATAGCAACAGAACACGAATGAAAGGAAGACAAAATTATGACAATACAAATTACATGTCTTGAGGATTTGCTAGACAAAATCTACTTGCAACTTTCTAAATCCATGATTCTTCAACACATGGCAAAGTTCCACAGACACAAATCAATGACTATACATAGTAATAATATTCGCAGATGGATAAGATAGAGGCTGATCGAGACTGTTACTTACTTTTTACTTATTTTCTTATTATACACTTGGTAATACAATATTTGACTTCACGTACTTGTTGTCAATGTAGAGAAGCGGTGGCTTATAGATGTCAACTGATTGAAGAGGATTTGTTTATTCAAAGCTACGCAGACGGCCATATAATGATAAAGATGCATTTAAGCAAATCGTAACAGTTCAAAAACTGAAAAAACCTCTGAGAATATGCGTCGTGGTTTACTTTTTAACACTTGACTCTATGGCTTTTTGAAACAGGAGGAAAAAAGGGTTCTTGACAGTTTTTTACTGCCAGAATCTCACTCTCATTTCGTGAGGATAATCTGCAGCTTTCTCTTATTCTGATATAGTTTCCAAGAACTCTCCTGGACTTTGTGCGCTGGCGTCCTACAAAGTCCAATTCTATCATCATTATAGTTTATTGTATTCTCTTATGCCCCTGAGTTAATTTGCCAAAGACATTGCGCTTTAGGCGCCACCATTCTCTTCTTGCACCATCTCCAGGATGTACTATGCAACCTCGCGTGACTGAAGATGTAGTTTTAGCGATGAACTCCAACAAGACTCAAGTGATTCTTTTCAGACACTTAAACAAAATTGGAAAGAAATCTAGTATCAAGCAGCTATCTTCATCGCCATCTACCTAGACGCCTTTCCTAGACGCAAAAAGCGGTGATGGACCATTGTTTAGCAACAAAGCTGACTTCTGTCCGATAAAACCTCCAATTGTTCCATCATGGGCTGTTGATTCACCTGTTGGATGGAGAGGACAATATATCGGAAACTGTTTCGGCTGGAGTACTACCTCTCCGCACCGGGAAGCTTTGCAAATTGGTTGGCATGTCTCCGACGGACACCAGACTCGAAATTCCTGGGTGGTGGTTTCGTAAGACAGGCAATCGAACAAAACCGAGCAATTACCTTCAATATTCTAAGAATATCTCTCGAGCCGTAAAGTTATAGAGACTTATCAGGAGAACTTCGGAACACCCTACCATTACCAAAGGATATTCTCCGAAACATACCTATACCACTAGTTATCCACCAACAACCCAAGTTTTCAAATCTTGGTGTTTAAGATAACTAAACAAATCCCTCCGTTCCTCTCTGCTCTGCTCCAAGTAAAAAACAAGTTTTCAAGGCTGTGCTATGAATAATTCAATAAGTCCTCCACTTTGCAGACTAGACACTCTTAATAACTAGAAGTGGCGCCTTTAGCGAGTCGACTATGCGCCCCATATTGGTACACTGATTAGAGACTAGATCGGCAATAGAGAGGTTTCCCCGTTTCATTATAATCCCAGATTAGGTTTTCTAGAAAAATTAATCAGGGACTTGTAGCTATTTTTTTGCAAACTCCAAAAATAAAAATATTCACTAAAATGTAAAGAAAAAAACTACTAAAATAAGTTAGTTGTAAAGCATGTTTTCAACTAAGATCATTAAAAAACGTCAGACGAAGTAAATTCTTAGCAGCCAAAATTCTACTAAATTTTATATTAGCCTATTAGCGCTTCTTTTTTCATAATAAATGTAAGAAGTCCCTTAATAAATCTTTCAAAAGGCGTATTCCTTTTGTAAGACGTAAAAGCACGAATGGGAGAAAAGCGCTTTGCATAAATATAAAAGCAAAAGAATCCAAAGACGCAAAACAAAGAGAATTTACAAATGAACGTTAAATTAACAAGAAAACTATATGAAGTAACATGAAACAGCGAATAGAAGGGGTAATCAAATTACTTGCTGTAAATAAACAAGAGAAACGAACTGGAGTTACAGAAAGGATTTAATTACGAATTAGCATCAGTATTTTAATATTATAAAACGATCTGCTTAAATTAACCTTAATCAACCTTTTAGTAACGATTGTAATCAAGCGATAAACTTCTTAATTAGTATCTGCAGGAGGTAAACAAGTGAAGGGTTCTTAAAAATAATTCTGTTAAAAGACGAATAGAATTTCTTACTGTAGTCTGTAATATGTAAATTTCAAGAAGTAGCTGAAAAGTTAACGATCTTGGAAATAATATTAGAATGAAACAAAATAAGTAATACACAGACTTAATTAACCAATTCAGAGTAGAAATTAAATGAGTGAGTTGGAAGATGATGAATATTCAACGATGAAGTTGTAGATTAGCACCAACTTCATTTTATGTAAGAATTGTTATTAAATAACATTTTAAAGAATTGCGAATTTTTGTTTTACAACGTCGCAACCAATAAAAGTTAAACAAAGAAATTGGTCACACTATTGGGTGAATTTCCAAAATAGTAGACAATTGTACAGACTATTCTTCGTAAGAATAAATTATGTTCAGCTATAGAAGTCGCAATGAAAATAAATTAGGTTAAGAGCTGAAACTTAAAAATCCCACAAGGGCAAAACAGCAATAAAACTAAAAGTTTTTTTTAACCCTTACCCTTAAAAAAGGTCATTATTATAAAGGCCTCTTCATTATCGTGATTAAGGTACATTAAGGTTATAACCATCTGGGGAAAAACTAAAAAAAGAAAAATTTGCAGAGGTAATTTTTTTAAAGTAAGAGTTTAAACTTTAAGGAAAAATATGGTTATCTTAACGATGTACTGTAAGGTCTGAGAAAATGTCAAATAAACTTAATTAAAAAATAAAGTAAAAAGTAGTTATTAAGTCATTTAATTGTTTTTTCTATGGTTCACAAAGAATGATGTTATAATTGTTGTAACTTTATGCGTATATTTTATCTTGACCTTTACATTTCTAAAAAAGTTCCTATAATGAGTTCCAATTAAATTGAAATTTCTCTTTGATACACCATTGAGCAATTATTAGTCCAAAAACTAACTTTCTACATAGACTACCTCAATTTGGTACCCTTTACTAATTGTCAGAAGTAAGAGCTATTTTAGTTTGCGCATTAAGAATTTAGTGTTGTAAATCATCATAAAGAGCGCCTGGTCAGCAAAGATAATAAAAGAAATTAGGAAGACTTTAGTTACTCAGAAAATGAGAGTTTAGGCAATCTTTTAAAGTGGCGCTCCTCATTTCTCATGTTACATTCGCCTTTAAAATCCCTATCGAGATATGGGGTCATATACAGGGTGATCCATTTAAAAAAATTCAAGATGGCGGTCGTACGAAAAAACAATTGAAGATTTGTTTTTAGTTACCTTTGCAAAACATGGCACAAAATACCTACTTTAAGCTCTCCAAATTTCATTTGTCTATCTCTTACCGTTTCTGCGGGAGTAGCGTGTTTCCATACTTTTTAGCGACCCTGTATAACAATTTAGCTGATGTAGCCAACTTATTTGGCGAATTTTTAACGAACTCCAAATTACTGAATTTGCGAAGTCTGTCCGCATTTTTTTCTAAACTATGGAATTTTAACTTGAGATTTGGATTCTACATAAAAAAATAAAAGATGCGTATACTTTTAGTTTTTTGATATCACCTCGAGAACATGGTCAAAATGGCCGCCGAAATTAAAAAAGTAACAAAACGGAGTTCGTTGTGGTTATGCGTTGCATTCCCAGATGTTTTTCGGGTTGAGAAAAAATTAAACTCACATTTTCAAGTTATGTCAACAATGTGTACTACAATAATGGAAAATTACTCTACAATGTTCATTAAACCAGTGGACCATACTGAAGTTCTTAATTGCACCAACAAGATCTCTCAACCGAATTCTAAAAGATTTGATGACATTCCAGTTAAGGTAACAAAAAGCTGTGATTACGTATTTGCACCTCTCCTAACCTAATTATCTACTCATTTGAGATTGGAGTATTGCTATCAGCGTTGAAAACAGCCCAAATCGTTTCAGTGTTTAAAAAAGGGGATAATTCTGATCTTAATAATTATCGTTCGATGTCGCTACTTTAAGGTTTTCGAATTGATTCCAGTGGCCAGAATCAATGAATTTATTGAAAAGAAAACAGTCTACTTTTTTCCGCCCAAAACGGATTTCGGAAAGCACATTCCACTTTGACTGCTACTGCAGATTATATACAGATTAGCTTAGAAGAACTTGTCAACAACCATCATGCAGTGTCGCTTTGAAACTACTAGTCATATTTTCCTAACAGAGAAGTTAAAAAATGGGACTTCGGGGAAAAATGAACAAATGGATAATTTCCTATTTAGTATCTGGAAGAAAACTGCAAGTAAAATTGGAAGCAATAGCATCAGATATTTTTGAGGCCAGGGATGGAACACCTCAAGGAAGCAGCCTGGGCTCGATTATATTTAATTTGTATGTGGATGACCTACCGGAATACCTAACAGTTGGAAAAGTGTTTACGTATGCTGATGACACTTCTGTGCTGATTAGTGGTAAAACCAGTTCAAACGAAAAGAAACCAAGTGCTTGAGTTTAAAAACGGTGTTACAAAAACAGATTGATGATTAATTATGAAAAGACTGTTGGTATTGAATTTCACAGCTGTTGTCGCGAAGCTGAGCATTATAATTTTAAAATAAATTATGTAAATATAAAAATTGTAAACTTGACTAAATTCCTAGGTCTAGTAACTGATAAATATCTTAGTTACAGTTACTTAGTTTTTAACAGCAACAGTTAATTAATATTTACTATGCGTTAGTCTATCCAATCATAAATTATAACATTTTAGTGTGAGGTCAGGCTGGAGAATTTCAGCGAATTTTTGTAACACAATAACGTATATTAAATAAGATTGTTGTTTAATTTAAAGTACAATAATAAATATGTGCCACAATTTGTTTAAAAATTATAAAATTTTAACAGTTTGTGGTGTTTATTTATATTAACTTTTATACTTCATTCATAACAATCAAAGAAATAATATCAAGGTTTATTCCAATATTCACAATTATGATACCAGAATTAAAGCTGACTTTCATATAACAAAACCTGCACATGTTTTTTAAAAAAGCCCCCATATTATTAGGGTAGCTGCTTGTCCTCCAAGTATTAAAAATTTTTCTTGTTACAACAAATTTAAAAACCAGTTAAAACAATGTTCAATTGAAGGCTGCGTTTACAACCTTAAGGAGTTTGTGTCTTAGTGCAATACCAACTGCAATTAATTCAACTGATAAAGATAACATTTACCTACTTTCCAGAATAATTGATTTATATTTAAATTGTGTTCCAATAAGTAAAATGTATATCATGTTTTTTCTATATTTATTGTATGTACTCTTGTAATAATATGACAATGTCAATATTCCAAGTAAACTTTTATGACAATAAAAATTATTATTACTATTATTGTCATCTTCTCCATTTTATTTGAATCTGGCGATCGCATCAAACAAACCGGTTTATTCTCCGTTGATAAGTTAAATTATGAAAAACTTTCCTACCTTGACGAACACTGCACTTTTTAATAAGAGATATCTTCACAAAGTTTGCCTTATACATCTTTTTTAAATTTGGTAGTAAGTACAGTACGCAAGAAGTATTTAATACCAAGAAATAGAATTCGTTGACGTTTTGATAGGTTTCTCAGACTACAAAAAAGAATTTCACACCCATGGATGTCATGTCAACAAATACCATACTGGGTGGCAGAGTTCAAACGGGGTCGTACGAATGTGTTTGATAAAGAGCGTCCGGTGAGGCCAAAAACAGCAACCATTGAGGATATCATCGCAAAAGTCCATAAAATTGCGTTAGATGATCGTCAAATGAAAATAAGAGAGATAGCAAAGATCGCAGGCATATCAACAGAAGATGTTTTTAAAATATTGCTTGAAGATTTGCACATGAGGAAGCGGCACGAGCGATGAGTGCTGCGCTTGTTGACATTGGACCGAAAACACGAGCGCATGGACATCTCAAAGGAGTTGTTGGATCGATTTAAGCGTAATTCAATGAAATTTTTGCGGCGATTTGTAACTGTTGATAAAATATGGGTCCATTATTACACACCAAAGACCAAACAGCAAACTAAGCAGTGGACTTTAAGAAGCGAACCTGCTCCGAAGGAGGCGAAGACGGTGCCATCGGCCGGGAAAGTGATGGCGACTGATTTTGGATTCACATGGCATATTTTTCATAAACTATTTGCACAAAGGAAAAACAATAACAGGATTGTTTTATGCTTCATTATTGGACAGGTTGAAGAAATAAACTCAGTTCAAACGACCTCAAATGCAGAGGAAAATCGTCCTCTTTCATCATGACAATGCGCCGGCTCACACGTCGATGGCCGCAATGGCCAAAATTGATCTCCCACGCCCCATATTCTCCAAATCTAGCCCCGAGCAACTATCTTCTCTTTACAAACATAAAAACATGGCTTGAAGGAAAGAGATTAACGAGCAATGATGAAGTGCCGACTTTCAGACATCGTATTTTTTTAAGGGGATCAAAAAGTTGGAGCATCGCTGAATAAAGAGTATAGACCTAAAAGGGAACTATGTAAAGCTCTTCTTTCTATGTTAGCTAAAGACTTATCAAACCACCTTCATATACAGGTGTTCTAAAACTCCCCAAGACTATTCTAGAGTTAAAAATTAACCAAAAAATGTCTGATAAACATGAGCCAAAACTAATTAAATCGAGCTACACAAACTTTTAAAATTTATGATACATAACTTAACAAAATTGCATATTGATTAAGACAGTCTCGAAGTACAGTCGCAGTAGATGTTCAAAACGACTATGTCCAGTAGCAACCAATACGTGCTTTGAGACTTCTTATCGTAGACTGACGTATTCTTCCAAAAATACCACGCGTGTTTCGATAACTTCGAAATAATTTACAATATGCCCCAGAAGTTCATTAAAATTAAAATAAGGACAAGTAAAATATCTTCAACTATTATTCTGCTTCATAAGTTGCAAGAAAACTTATTTTAATTATTTAATTGAATAGTAACATGAAGGTATCCTACTGCTCAAATTTGATTGTTAAAACTTATAACAATTTATAATAATCTGAGTCAGTTTTGTATCAATTTAGGCACAATACTAACTGCTTACTTTGAATGTTACGGTACTTTTCAATCTTTAAGATACCGAGCAAAAAGGTGATCAGCCATTTGTGCCACGACGCGACGTCACTTATACAATGGAGATGGACGCAGTCGTTCACTAATTCAAAAGCTTGTTTCC
The DNA here is from genome assembly GCA_011009095.1 of Ignelater luminosus. NCBI lineage: Eukaryota > Metazoa > Arthropoda > Insecta > Coleoptera > Elateridae > Ignelater > Ignelater luminosus. The sequence continues at coordinate 4,466 of VTPC01008715.1, read as the reverse complement.
TCGTTTCAAATAAATGGAATTTTGTTGCGAAACAAAAGTCGAAATTTGGGAAATAAAAGTCAAAAGTAATAGGCGTCACTCGCAGTTTTTGTTACCACGTTATAAATCCTACGATATTCTACAGCGTACCAACATAGCATCAAACAAAAAGTTTGGTTTCCAACTTTTTATAGACCAATCTAGTCATTTTTCAACTTTCTTTAGTTTGTTCACCGTTTGTGTCTAGTGTTCTTCTCCATTTAGTCATGATTAATGTTCAGTTAACTAAAATCACTGTTTTGTTATTTTGCTTACGGAATTATTTTATGACTGGAGCGGGCCTCCAGATGACCGCTGGTCAGGGCTTTTGGTATGATAATGTTTCATACTGGGGACTTGGGCTCAGTGTATTATCTCTTCTAATTTATTTTTTTTACTATTTTATCAAATAGCAAGTCTTGCATAGCTCCAGAGGTCTCTTTTTCTTTTCTGGTTTTCTTTGTTGACCGTAGACTACGGCCGGCTTAAGGCTTACCCAGACGCATCTTACTCTGCGATGTGGTGCTTAGTCACAACTATTAACTTGCTTTTTTATTGCTTCTCTGGGGTGCGGTTTAGGTTTTACTTTTAAGTACTTCAGATAAGAGACAAAGAGGATTTTGCCCGAAGTGGTCGTGGATGACCTTGGTCTTAAGGTAACTTCCTTAGTCATTCCTGTTCGGTTCCTAAATTGGGTATAGGAATTCATTGTATAGTTCATATCGGTTTTGATATCAGGATTGCTGAGCATTGTCGTGTTAACCTCGTTAGTAGGCTGTGACTTCTTTGATTTCTATTCTCTTCAATGTTGCTTCTTCCCTGGGTTTTTTAGACTCACTTCAAGTGTGGGAGGTTTTAGGATATTTGTTTCTTTATTACGCCACTGATTTCTAACCTTAAAAGTATTTTACATCTGTATGATTGTTATGTTTTTGAAAGCGTTTTTCCATAAAATTTAATGATTATATTAACTTATTTTTCTGGCTAAATTCAGCAATTAAAATTTTATCATTAGTCCGTTTCTCTAAGCTATTTAGTTAGAATAAACAAAAATAATGAGCTGAGCTTTTAAAATCTCCGAGAACTATACAGCAAATAAGGGTTTCTTATAGTATGACAATTCATAATAAAAACAGTCAGTTTTCTATCAATTTACGCACAATACTGAATACTTCTGTTTGGAGTGTAGATTGCAAATATTATATTTAGGGGCTTATTCGGAAAATTAATATTTATGATTTATTCTAGATCGGAACGTAAGTCTTTTGCGAACCAGCCCGGAAAAGTAAAGATGTCTAGTTTTTATTGGAAATCTTTACTACTTTCCTTGATCAACCATGGTAATCCTAGGGGTTACCAACAAAACTGCTTCCAAATGTAAATAATAAGACATCATACGTTGATTTTCAAAGGATAGGCTAAAACAGACTGTCTAAAAAATCAGAATACGCAGGTACCAAAATAATGTTTCTTTTACGTTTTTGCGGCGTCTTTAAAAATCGACGACCACGCTTATCCAATTGTAATATACTAATATAAATATTAATTATTCTTTTCAGCCAACAAGAATTTTTATATTCTGTGTTCATTAATAATTCTGAGTTAGCTTTGCAACAGACACAAAAAAGCAAATAAATACCTTTCCAATGCATATATAACTATGTCCAGAAAGTAAGTTCATTTTCTATTTCCCGCCGTTGCAGCGATGCGATCGCAGTTCCGCGCATGCGCGGCAATGACCTTGTATCGTTACTAAGTGATTGACGCCATTTTGAGTTAGTTATCTGCTGTTATCGTGTCACAGTGCTTGTTTATAATGGCGAAGGTAATTGAAAATTCCGCCGATTGCGAGATTAGATCAGTGATTCGGTTTCTCAATGCGAAAAATTTGAAACATTCATCAACAGCTCTCTGAGGTGTATGGACAGAATGTAATGAGTTATTCTATGGTTGTGAGATGGGTAAAAGAATTCAACAATGGCTGTGCAAACGTGCACGATGAAGGAAGAAGTGGACGTCTATCATTGGTTAATGATGAACTTGTTCATGCAGTGAATGAAAAAATTAGAGGAAACCGTAAGTTTACGATTTCTCTTCTTTCTATGGAATTTCCCCTAATTTCACGATCCCTTCTTCATGAAATTGTTCATGACAAACTGGGATATCGAAAGCTTTGTGCACGCTTGGTACCGAAAACTCTTACCGAGGATCACAAGAAAAAACGCCTAGGTGCTGCTCTTGAATTTTTGACTCGTTATCACAATGACGGGGACCATTTCCTTAACAGTATAGTGACTGGGGACGAGACTTGGGTAGCCTATGAGACACATGAGACAAAACGGCAATCGATGGAATGGAGGCACACATCATCACCAGCAAAGACAACATCGAAGCCGAATTTGACAACCCGGAAAATCATGTGCACAGTGTTTTGGGACAGATGTGGTGTTCTTTTAGTGGACTTTCTACCACGGGGCGAAACAATTACCGCTATTGCTTACTGTGATACGCTAAGGAAACTGCGTCGTGCAATTCAGAATAAGCGCCGTGAAAAGCTCACTAGCGGCATTTTGTTGATTCATGACAATGCTCGCCCCCACACTGCAAACCTTACACAGCAACTTTTGACTCAATTTGGATGGGAACAATTTGACCACCCACCGTATAGTCCGGACCTTGCTCCCAGTGACTTCTTCCTGTTTTTAAGCCTAAAATTAAACCTCGCTGTCAAGAAATTCAATGACGACGATGAGATTAAAGAACATGTTGCAACTTGGTTACAATCACAGGCGTCAACGTTTTATGACGAAGGAATACAAAAATTAGTGCCACGCTACGATAAATGCTTACAAAATGGTGGTAGCTATGTTGACTAATAGTTTTAAGTCTACAAATTCTTTTGCAATAAATTATTTTTCCTAATATACATTTGTTTTATTTTACCAGTAAAAATGAACTTCCTTTCTGGACATAGTGATAGGTACTTTAGTGTTTTTACATTAGTTTTTTTAATGGTGTATTACTCACTTATTCCTGTGAGACAGAAGGCAGCCCGACAAATCCAATTAGTTACCTGTAGGGAGAACACTTTTCCTTCCGTCCAATTCTTCCGGAAAAATATTTGACATGGGAGTCTATTGACTCTGTACCCGAGTAATTTATTTAGATGCCAGCAGTTTAACTACCATAATCCTACGGATATAGTATATATGTACATTCGGTTGCGTGGGTGTCTGCCTTAATTACATAAAAGACGAAAATAGACATTCGAATGTCGAATTTAATTCAGAAACTGCAAAGCAGCGGTTGACCTTAGTTTCCATTAATCCCTAAACGGTAAGTTAAACTGCTACATCTTAATTAACCAAAATGAGTTTATGTCAAGATATTTACACCAGAAGTCGATGATTTACTACCACACAACTAAGATTTTAACTCAAACTTCAAGCTGAAAGTAATTTATGGTTATAAAAGTATTAACAAATAAATAAATTCACAGTACAAGTTAGTACATGGTTAATAAATCATTAGTTAAAGAAATAATGTGTTTCCAAAAGAATACAAACCTCATTGTATAGAAGTAAATCATAAATGTCCAATGATGAGAACTTTACGTTTGAATACCTACGCAACGTTAGATAACAGAATTCTGCAGTATTGTTCGGTTGCAGGTGTTTTATTAATTACTACTCGAATAAATTGATCGGCGAATACCCTAGGTGAATATCAACCAGTTTAAACCAAATCCCAAAGGGATTGCTCACTAATTAACCGCGATATTTCAATAAAACAAGAATACCCTAGAAGCTGAGATAAAAGACACATTAAAAACCCAAAACTTAGTTTAACATCAACTCTCTTTTTTAAATGAGAGAGAGTGGCAAAAATTAAAAAATAAATTTTAAAAGCCCCGAGTGATGCCATTTCACGAGAAAAAGAAGTGAAAGATTTCCAGGTTATTATAGGCCTAGAAAGAATTATTTTATATCATGTGTGTTACAAAATGATGGTCAATGGATAATATTCACGTATAATAATTATAATTGGAACTGGGCCAAAACCTGTTGTGCGTATTTACCAGTTGAGTACGAACTTCTCGTGAATTATTTGCGAGTTCGATATCCTTGTCTAAATTTCTATAACGAGTGACAACACATATATCGTATAAAGCAAACTAAATCTAGGACTAAATAAGTTATGCACTGGTAGGCACATTACCTCTGAGGGAATAAATATCACTGATGTCTGCAATCTCATAGACAAACAAGTGAAAGTATGAAACTAAAGTATATAAAATTTCTACGTTAATTTATGGTAATTACAGGAGAATTATAGCAACGAAGATAACTAATAACTGTGCTGGAATTGTCATTTATTACTTGCGAATCGTGTCGGAAGGGTAGGTGGAAATTAAATGCAAATTCCAGACACGAAAAAAATCATTGATT
>VTPC01008714.1:7247-31976 GCA_011009095.1 Ignelater luminosus | reverse complement strand
AAGAAAACAATTAGTTAACATTAAAGTATTTTTCAATTTTTGTTTTTATGAGCATTTTTTGATTGTCGACATGATTTAAAATCTCGTTCTTCTGATATCTCAAGTTTATCTTGCAGGATCGAAAGGAATCGTTAAGCCAATTTATATGAAATAAATTAAAAAACGTTTAATTCTTGCAAAATTAAAACTAATAATGTACAATTCATAATACCATTACAATTATATGCATGGGTACTTATTCTTGATCAGTGTAAAAACCTATCAAATTCCTTGAAAGCTGATATTTTAAAATGTCATTAGACCCTTAAAGGTCACCGGTCTGGAAAAAGTAAATAAATCTGAGGGTAAGGAGTAGAATAAGTTAGTTAGAGGTGTCAAACATTTTTTGTAGAGTTATTGAATAAAAGTTTTCAGTGAAGAGTGTTTTCTATTTTTGGTTCAAACTAAACGTTGTTTCTGTATTCTTAATAAAAGATGAGTAGACGGTCGAATTACTTTTACAAAAGACAACGAATTGGGAAAGTACGTAGTAACAAGATTTCTCTTTAGAAATAAATTTGAAGGTCTCTTAGGCAACATCTTTTCTGGATCATATTTTAGTGAGTTCCTTTTATAGCATTTGTAGAGTCTGGTTCCATTGAATTTTGTAAATACCATTCAGAAAAGCGTAATGCGACCTTATCTTATATTTTAGACATCCAAAATCTGGATATAGAAACAAAATCAATATCCTTGGTATAAAGGATATTAAAAAAACAAGTGTCCAAGAACGTAGTACAAAATTGAGTGAACAAGTTCATATAAACATGTGTCCGGAAATGCACCATTTACAAGATACAGGGTGTCCAAACTTTCATTTAAAATTTTTTGTAGTTTCTCGACATTTCAAGAACGAGGTAAGATATTGGGACAAAATTTTTTATATGCTTGTTACTCTTAGACGTCTACGTAGTTTTAAGTTTGATATCTTCACGAGAGGTGGAGAATTGCAAGGGATGCTAATTCCCAGTTCTATAGAAAATTGTTATGCCACTGAAAAATTGAAAGGTTTTTCTATTTTCGAAACTAACAGTCGATTTGACAAAAAAAAGCTACTTTTGCATTTTTTCTGTAAAATACATAATTTACTAGTAAAAATGGATTTTCCAAGATCTCTCAATTCAATGGTCTATAGTAATGTCAAAAATTGTTTTAAACACGAGATGCAGTTATTCGCATCGCATTCCTTGACAGAAATTAAGCCTACTTTGCCTTATAACGTTTTTTTCCTAAAATGCGTCACTTTCGACAAGGTGTCAATTAGTTTACTAAAAAACAAGAAATTTCGGTTTACAGTTCCCAATCAAGTCCAACAGATAATGACATTAAAGTTTCAAAATCAGCACAATCATACCTGAGCCATGCCTCATCTGAAATTCATCCTTGAGATGAGCGTTATTTGTGAACAAGGAATTGGAAATAAGTACCCTTATCGTATACAAATGGATCTGTTCTCCTCCAGAAAACTATAAATTTCCTTATTCTGGAGAAAAAAATGTTCGTTTCCAAGAAAATTGGCTTACTCCAAAAAGGAGGCTGCAGCTTTCTGTAAAGCATGTGTCTTGCTATCTAAAAACAGCCGCTGGTGTCGTTTCTCAAGCTCTCAATGGATTGGTAAATAATTTATTCAAAAACTAGGAAAAACACTCAATTATTTAAAGAAATATTTACCACAAGCATAATAGAATTGGAAAATTGTAGAAAAACTAATGAAGGCAAAATGTTCCATATTGATGAACAGTTAAATTCCGAGAAAAAGAGAGTGATATAAAACAGTCTCCTGGTCATTGTAGAAACTGCAAAGCTCTGTGGACAACAAGGTTTAGCTTTGAAAGATTCAAAGCAATGTGGTCAAATAACTTCTGAAGGAGAGATGGTAACTTTCGTGCCCTTCTCTGGTATTAAGCTGCAACATATTTATAACTTTCTTAAAAAGCATTTCCAGACTTAATTAAAAACTATCTCATACAGGGTGTTTTTAGATTGCATGGAACAAATATAAGGATGCTAAAATAAATTTTTCCAGAAAACGTTTACGCTTCAAGTTTTGCTAAAAAGGCGATATTTTTCTAATAACTCAGTAACAGTTTGAACTACAGTAGCGAAATCGGATAAATATGCATCACTTATCAAAGCCTTTATTTCTATTTATTTGTCAAAACCGTCATTGTATCAAAAGTATGTTTGGAGGGTGGAGACCGTTCTCCACATTGTATTATACTACAAGAATGTACTGAAACTTCTAATGGTTTTTGGAACTTTTCCAGAAAATCTCCTTAATCTACGAAGATAACTGGAGAGGCAAGATTCTTTCCAAATGAAGCAAGCTACGTCGATTCAGAAACTTCTACAGGTTCTGGAGATTAGAGCGCATTTTTACCTCCGAAACTTAAATTTTCATTATAAGGTTTATTTCTAACCAATTTTACAACTACGCCTGTATGTAGCCTTCAGCCTGAATCTTCTTCATTACTTAATCTATGTCGAGCGTCGTTTTCTTGTCCGATATAAACTTTGAAATTATAGAAGCTAGTAAACTCAGACAAGATAAACAATTTGCAGCCTCATGTACGGGATTTTGCTGGCATATATTGTCGCAAGTAGTTTTTGGCTCTAGTTGAGCCGATTTGCTGATCAATAGATAAATTAGCCTCATATGGAATCGACTGGAATCTTTGTATAACGTGTTCTATTACAGGCCTTATTTTGTGTAGGCGAGCATGTCATCCACTATCTCTTGATCACGCAATCGTGTGTTCTCATTAAAATGAAGGTTTTGCTCAATTTTTCCAAAATTAGTTTGTCATGGTTTTTTTTATTATATCTTATCCCAATTGAGCAGATCAATGCTGTCTACCATTCGGAAGATGAATTTTCTTCCATTCCCTCATAATATTTTTGCCTCCCTTTTCCCCTATTTTATGAATCTGGCCTCTCAAGATTTAAAAGATCCTCAAAGTTAAATTTGTTAATGAATGCTTGCTTCTCTATACAGTAAGTAGATGGAAGTACAGAATGTAATTTAAAGATTATTAATTTGATACTGGTACTGCAAATTTTTGATTTACAGTACTTTACTGAATATTCCAAATATTATTGAAAAGTATTCGTACTTAATACTGCGAGTAAAAGATCAGTTGTTTGGTAGTAGATACGAGTAACTCCTAGTACTTTTGACGAGTACTAGTTTTCAGAGAAATGTTTATATAGGTCATCTTATTTTTTGCCGTAGTATAACGTCCTCATATTTGTCCCATGCAATTTAAAAACACCCTGTATATAAGTAATAAAACTCAAAACGAAGTCATTTCTATTTTTCACAATATGATCGCGGAAAAGTTGGTGAAAGTAATTATTACAAGTAAATCTAAAGCTTTCTTTCTACTAGCTGAAGAAAGATAAGACACTTCTGGTATATCGAGTAACTTTCCATATGCGTGCGTTACATAGTATCGTAAAAGAAGCTGATAAATGTATTGTTAAAAAACTTTTTATAGGCTTTGTACTTGTGACAGACTGTACAGAGAAGAACTTAACCACAACTGCAATCGAATGTTTGTATAATAATGGCGTTAATACATTTTATCTATATAGTCAAAGACATGATGGAGATACGAGTATAAGTGGGAAGCACGCCACTCCCTAGCTTTTTACATTTATTGTGGCTCTCACAGTTTTTTAATCTTATTGTAAGCTCAGCCATCAATGTTCCAGCTGTAAGAAAGTGCTTAGAAACTAATGAATTTATATACAGTATGCCCATTTTACGGGTATTCCGCTGAATTTTTCGGAATAGGCAATACGCCTTACAATTCAGAACCGACTCTTCCTTAAAAATCTCAACTCTTGTTAATTGAACCTGTAACGGTTGGTTACTTTGTGTAAGATAAATGTTTAGATTTTTTGAAATCGCGCCAGAAATTCATTAATTTGGGTTGGTATGGAAGCAGCAAAAACCAATGCAAGTTTATATGTTCGATTTTGTTAAATTAACTTTCATAAATTTTTATTGAATTTAATATTCGGTTTGCTCATGTGTTACACTAAATTAGGAATCGTGTGGTTTTAGGCTTTTTTCTTATTTAATGTAACCTTTTTAAAGAAATAGAACCTTTTGGAATCTCAGTAACTCGTCCTTCCGGAGTAAGTTTGAACTACGCCTGTAATTTAACAATTTTTTATTATTATTCTTTGTTTTCTCGTATAAAAATTTTATTTTCGTTTGACACTTTGTTAGAATTCCTAATTCAAATTAAAAAAGTAAAATAAAAGTCGAAACTCATCAATTACCATTTTAAATTAATTTTAATAGGTTCAGTCATTTTTGTGACGCATAACTGGATTACGTTTTTTTCTTATGTTGGTCATTCACCGCGCGAGCAGGGTTGATTTATTGTAGCGTCAATCCTTGAAGTAACAGGATGTTGAATTGGTGATTGTTTTTGTTGGGAATTTATTCCCCAATGTGTAAGTTCTAATGGAAATCTTCTGTTGTTGTTAAATTCCATTAAATTATACTGTTCGTCAACTTCTTATTTTGGTTACCCTACACTATTTCACAAGGTTTGAACCAGGAGAACTACCGGCGTGGAACCCAGCAAACACAATTATATCGTAGCGATATCAGTGCGAGTTTATCTGTGTACGAACTTGTTTAATGTTACATAGCACACTGCGCACATGTGCGTTATATATAACGCGTAATGTCAGAAAGATAGTACGAGTTGCAGTACATCGCGATTACGTACCGATTGTTACATGCCGACTACATCCATCGTGCTTCAGACTAGGTATATGATTGTTGGTACATCGTCATAAGTTTATGTGAATACATCGCTCTAATGTCTACGTTGCGATGTACCTGTTTCGTTTAATTTTAAAAGATTATGTAATATGCTAAATTACGTATTCGTTACGTCTACATTGTAACATTGTTAACACGTAACAAAGAGTATGCCCCATTAATTAATTAAAGTCTGGTCTTTCTACCTCCTTGGAAATTTAGCGTCCACGTAACCCAAAACATTTTTCCAACCTTCCGACCAATTTATTCTAGTCTATAGAGGTTGCAGAAAGACCAAAATAAATTAGTCAAAAGTTAATACAACATATTGACCTTGCCCAAGTAAGAAAAGTCTTAAGTTATCTGACCAATAAATTTATAAGGAGGTTGAAAGACTAGGCCTTAATCTAGGTGGTGCAGAAATTTCAAAATCTCTTAAATCATTCAAATTTGTTATCAAATAGACCTGTAGTTTAGGAATACTGCCATTCCGTTTCTAAACAAAAGTAAAAATTTGGAATTAAAGTTAAGAAAAGATCAAGGACATACATTGCAAAATGAATAGCCCAGTAACATAACTAATTTGAATGATATTACACGGTACTTTATTTTTTAAGGAAAATGCATTAAAAGTAATACTTGGAATAAAAGTTTTATTAAATTTTCTTAAAAAAGAAAAAATACAAAACAATTCCAAAACACATTAATTCGTGTTTGTCTTCTCGTCCCTTTTTAATCTCTGTGCAGCATGGCACAGTCTCTCGGAACAACATTGCTCAATTCCTAAAAAACAAAACAATTTATATATGCGAGCTATAAATATTACGATAAAAAGAATACCTTTGTCCGATATTGATCGTCTTGGTTCCAGCCATTTGGAGATTCCCACGTTGACGCAATCACGAATAACCACGAATAACAGCAAATTCGTTGGTCAGAACATTTTTTTTTAAATTCTGAAGTTCTTGCTTTTATAGCCAACTCCATAAAAAAAGTTTCTAGGAAAAAAAAGAAAACGAATGAACAAAAATAATTATGTGTAACAATCAAATCCGCATGTTCTTTATTTAATTTTCTAATTTTCCAAAACTTTCTTTTGTATTTATTGGCAGCATTTGCTCTATTTCTGATCTTTAATTGATTGATTAATCGTAATATCAGAATTTAAAATTTTAGTATAGCTAAAACTACTTGTGTTGCTGTTATTGTCATTGATACTATTATTTCTTTCATAGTAGTATTGTTTTCAATTTTGTCAAAGATTTTATTATGGTTGTCATTTTTATTATTGAATAATTGTAATTTATGTTTTTCTTTCATAATATTTTTGTACTGCACTAATCTACGGTACTTTTATCTAGTTGATAAAGTACTAAACGGTTTTTACTTTATTCTGTTAGACATTTCGCTTACAGTAAATTGTTATCCTTAAAAATACAAGAATCAGTACAAATACTACATATTACGAATTTAAACTTACCTATTAACGACACTAAACTAGAAAAATTTACACAATAACTGCGGAACACTGTGGAATGAATTTACTCGAACCGAACGAAGGCAGGGAACCAAATCAGTGGTGTTTTTTGAAGAATTTACTGTTTTAGATGCAGACGGGCTAAATACTTTTATTACATTCTTAGAAAAGATCATGTCCCTCTCTTTCTCATTTGTAAAGTAAAAACAAAATTTTCCTAAAAACGTCTAAGAAGGAAGTCATAAATTTCGTTTGAACACCTTTCACATTGACAGGTGAATCAGGCAAACTTTAAAATAACGGGATATTATTCACTATTATTTGAATTCTTAATACCTGACTTTAAATCAGGAAATATTGATTTTTACCGCTTTACTGCTTGTTTATAAGTCGTTCGATATATTATGTAGTAAAGTTTCACTTCAGAATAAGTGCATTGTATAAAAATTTATTATTAGTGGTACTCGTTCTTTCGTTGGTATGTACCTGTTACATTAATGTCACACCTGTGTTTACTGGAAATTACCAAACTCTGTGAGGAATCAAGTAAAACTCGAATAATCACGAAAGATGAATCTGGGTGTGGTTTTGGATTCAGATAACTTGCTTGAGCTGGAACTTGAAAAGGCAGTAATACGAATGAAAAATTTCAGGGGCGAAGTCACCCTTGCCGGTGATTGTATTTTCTGTTTAACCTTTATGCAAACCTGTTCATTTTGTTTACTTTCTTTTTGTTAAATAGGTTTTCTTGTTTATTATCAAATTCTTAAAGTTTTATAATAATTTATATTAATTCTTATTGCTGTGTTTTCTTAAAAGGAAATTTTATTTCTAACCAGCATAAATTGAGGAATTTTGACATTGACAGGCATGATAGAAAACAAACTATACAAATATGATCCATTTTGTAATCTGTCACAAAAATATCTCTGAATTGTAAGACGTTTTGCCTATTCCCAAACATTCAGGGGAGGATCTGTAAATTGAGCATACTGTATAACTTCGTCAATTCCCCTAAACGACAAAATGTTCTGTTAGAAACTATACATAATGGCTGACTTGACTAACTGAATAGACACATTGAATTCAGATTTGTTATTCAAGACTTATTAATCAGTCCTTGAATGCATTAACGAAGACGAATTCACGGCTATAAAAAAAATCAAGTAGTTTGTATAATTATTTTAAGTTAGATTGTATTTGTACACTCTGTATACAGAAGACGAAGATTTAAAACACACACTTCATTTACTATTCGTACAAATTTTAAAGTTTGAAATTAAATTGTCTTCTTTAAACAAGAACATTTCTCCATGACGTGACTTCTCTACCATTTTATTAGCTATCATTATACTACTTACAATTAATTACGAGAAACCGTCTAGACGTTTTGTATCTACAACTCTGTATAGGTACCTACCACATTTTTGTATTTGTTTTCTAGCCTTTGATCTTTATTCTTCATTTACTTCTTGCATATTGTTTCCTAATAATTATTGTTTGTAAGAGTAGTCATATAAATTAAATACCAATCTATGAATCGTCCAACTTAATTTAAATTTCATTTTACAAAGACGATAAAAGACTAAAGAATTAAAAATGTTCTTTAAAAAAATATTTCTTAATCAAAATCTAAAGTAAGTTTAACGCAGTCTTTATTTCATTAAATTCCGTTTCAGACCAAAATTATTTTCAGAATTAAATTAAGCCTTGGTTTTCTTCTCTTTTCTTCGTATTAAGAAAATAGCTTTAAATCTGTTAAAAATAACGTTTGAGTCTTTATTAGTTCTTATGCATAATTAAACAATCCTGTTGCAGCACACAATGCAGTAAAAGTAGAATAGATAAATTTAGGGTTTTTCATGGTGCATAATTTTCTAAACGGCTCCCTAGGTAAGCAAAGTTATAGCAGTATACCGCCTGAGAGAGTTTCCGAAACAGCTAAAGCTGCGTTATTGCAGCATGCACCGCACGAAACTTTCTAATGCACACGGTAGCTTTACATAAAGTATTCCTGTCGGGAATATTTTGCTACTAAATTTACTTTAAATCTTATCGACATACTTAAGGTGTATATCCCATATCTGATGAGAATTAAAAATGTGCGCAGATAGAATTTTAAAAGTTATTATATCCGCTTTAATTTTTAATGAGACAGATCAATATCTTTAGATTTCGTACCCGTTTTATCGAATCGAAGGTGTCTGGCTTTTACAGAGGGATTTTAAAGGGTTCTTATTTTGATTGAATGAGGATAACGATGGAAATTACGTAGGGAAATGTGATTAAGGACTGCGGGGTAGTTTGCAATTTCTTTAAATTAGATTTTTTCCTGATATCGAAGCTTTTGTTGATCCAAGCTAATTCAACTAGGAAAATTCAGCAAAAATTATATTCAGTTACACAACTACGTGTAAAATATGCATAATTAAATTGAATTTACGAGCATTAATTTATTTTTCTTTATGATGCATTTTAAAATTCAAGGGTAAACCCTTTCGAGAATTAACAAAGAAAAAAGTTTTTCGTATTTAGTTCCTTTTTTTAATTTGTGTATTAGGGGAGAGATTTAAGAGCAGTTTACTCTTGGAAAATTTAAAATTTACATTTTTCTGATTCATTATCAAAATGATTTAGAAACTTTACCTTCAACGAAATAAAAATAGATCTGAAATATTATTAAAATTATTCTACAATATTCGTTATGATGTTTTCACTTACCGTGAGGATAAACCAATAGCAGCGAAGAAGATTTAACAGAATTCTTTCTTACCTGAAACAAAAAAAAAACAGTTATACTTACTGAATTTGAAAAAGTTAAAAGCAAAAAAAAAAGCTTTTATATCTATCTATTGAATCCTGAGAAACCAAAATATCTCATTTGAAGCATTGATCTTCCTGTTTCTCTGTTAACATAAAGAAGTACAATTGAAATTAAAAAGCTCCGAACAGTAATTACTTTCCACCCCATCCTCGCTCTCGTCTTTGGTTGAAGAAAAGTGTCTGCACTTCTGTTTTAGTAACCCGTGTCCAAGCCAGCAAATGAGCAATTTTCCTGTTTTTCTCGCTCATAGAAATCCATAATGTAATGCATTTACAGACTAACAGGATTATCTAATTATTAATTATTAAAAGAAATTTATTTCTAATAGAAAGATTCAATTTAAAGTTTTGGGTATGATTGCGGACGCTTCGTAAAGACATCTCATTTTAGTTTTCGAAGAGACGCAATCCATTTCAGCTTTTGATTTAGGAGGGGTAGACTTTCTTGCTATGCTATGAATTTTTTAGACAAGAACACAAATTTGGCACGCTTAAAAGGTTAGTTAAGGAAATGGTAGATTGTTAGAAGTGTCTTACCAGAAGATTCACGCTTGTTACTTCTTATTTGATGAAGTTTGCTTTGGTAACATCTTAAAATGTTTGAGATTATTTCAATCATATAACCAGATTCCGACAAGCTGTTAATTTTTAATTTGGGACCTATCGTTTCTGTCCCCAATCACCAAAACTGCTACTAACATAAGATTGTTTTACCAATCTTGGGGTTTACCTCTTTTTCTCCATCAGAGTTGCTAGTTTAAGGTTAAGTTAATATGAAAACTTCAGCACGTTTCTCTAAAATAGTGTTCTCTTACCAACTTAGATGGTTGGATGGCTTGGCCGAAATATTTATTATACTTAAACTAAGTACTTGATGGACCAGAGAAGCTTCATGACGCGAGGCAGTAGCTAAATTTACTCAACTAACTATCAAACCCATAGCAAGGTTTTTATGAACTCTTATACAGTGATTCTAAGGAACAGCCCTAAATAATACCGGGGATTCTATCATTTTTATAGGGAATAAAAACAAAGATTCCTCTGTCTAGGGCAGGGAGCTCTTGCGCGTGGCAAGGACATACCTTGTCAGCAAATAATCCTATTATTCATGCGTTTAGCTAATTGTAACAAAACTAATTATTCAGGCATTTAATATGAAATCTTTGACGCATTTATTTTGTATTTGTATTATTTTAGCACAAGTGGCTTATTTCATGCTGACTTATATATTAAGAGCATTACAATAACTGGTTTAAGACAATATGACTAAGCATTATTAGCTTAATTACAAGAAATTGCTGTATTGTATATAATTTATAATTTTTGCGTACGATAAATGTTTACAGAATAAACCATGAGCAAGATGAATGACGACAAGCCATACTTGCAACAATATCTGTTTAAATTGGAAAGCACATAGTCATCAATCATCTGCACCCCAGCATGATAATTACATTTGCAATAGTAAGTCTAAGGCAGTTAATTCCAGCACCTATGACAACACAGAAGAAAAGAACGATAAAAAAAAGAGGCAAGACTTCTATAACTACCTCTTCTCCGTATAAACAAGAATTAGAAGAAGGTATACGAAACAAGAAGAATTAGAAGAAGAAAATAAAAATAGAAAGAATAAAAGGCCGAAATCTTTAAATTAAAACAAAAAAAAAGGAACTCGAGTCATAAGACAAGGTTCTTCTGAGGAAAGCAATAATGACGACAATACCTCATGTGAGTGGTGTCTTACTTACTCACTTTGACTTATTTCCTTTAGCTCCTTCTGAAGCATAGGGCATTAGTGAACACGCTCCATGTCTGCCTATCCTCTGCTAACGCCTTCACTTCCATCCACAATTTACCAGCATTCCTTATCTCTTTCTCCACTGATCGCCTCGACGACTTCCTTCGTCTGGTCCCTTGGGGATTCCAGTCTAGAGCCTTTTTCTCTAAATCTCTGGCACGTTCCTTTAGTGTGTGCCCAATCCATTTCCATCTTCTTTTCTTTTTGATTTCTTTTGGAATTTTTTTGGCCAGTCCTCTCCTATAAAGATTAAAGATTCTTCACAAGCATCTATTTACAAAAGATTGCCGTTTGCCTTTCGTGTCCTGCTTTACACATCTTCACCTGATCCACCATTGATGGTAACTATGCTTTCCAAATACTGAAATGCCTCTACCTTTTTCACAACTTCTCCCTCAATCTCCAGTGGGTTATCGCTACCCTCATTTACCCGTATATCTTTTGTCTTCTTTATATTAATTTTTAAGCCCACTAATTTGGTATCTCTGTTAAGATTATTTAGTTTAATAATCATATCAGTCATCCTTTGCGCTACAATGCAGATATAATTGGCGTAATCCAAGTCTTATAAGTGATTTTATAGTCCCAACACAGTTTTAATTAGCGCATCCAACACAAAATAAATAATGTAGGTGACAAGATGCATCCTTGGCGGACTCCAGCTGCCGCACCAATTAGGTGGGATAATTTCCCCTTGTGTATTACTTCACATGTAAAACAATCGTGCATTTCTTTAATTAAGTTGAAGATCTTATCTGGGAAACCATAGTGTTGTAGTATTTTCCACATCGCATCTCTGTTAACAGAAGCAAATTGCTTCTGAAAGTCTATAACAATGGCATAAAGAGAACTCTACCATTCAGAACCCTGTTCCAGTATTATCCCACAGAGTATCTATCAAATCCACATAGCTCCTGTGCTTCCTGAAACCAGCTTGTTCCTTTCTTAGGTGTTATTTACTTATTTTTTTTATTTCGACTTGCTACTAATTTATTTGGAATTGTCAACAAGTTAATTCCTTTCCAATTATGCAATTCTTTACATCACTCTTCTTTGGGGAGCTTTATGATCAGGCCTTTTTTCCATTGTGTAGGAAGTTTTCTCTTTTCATATCCTCTTAAGATAGGTTCGAATAAAGACGACGTTATTTCTACATTGCATTTAAGAATTTGCGATGGTAAATTATTATCAATTCCTGACGCTTTACTGTTTTTGAGCTATCCGACAGTTTCCTCAATCTTTAAACTTCAGGAATGTTTAGAGAACCAAAAACCTGCTGGAACTGCGCATTGTCTTCGGTTTCTTGTTTATGCATTGGATTAAACATGCGACTAAAATACTGCTTCGACTGCTTAATTTGATCCCCTACAGATGTCAGTAGGTTTACCGGCTTGTCCCTAACTGGTCGATTCCTCTCGAAACCTTTTATAGGGAGCTGTCTAATATTGTTGTACGATTCCTTTCTATAACCTCTAGTCTCTGCCCTTTCTGTCTTATCTGTTTGTTCATCTATCCATTTTCTTTTATCTAGTTGTACCTCATTATACTGTCTCTGCACCTCTAACTTTTGTACTCTGGTTTTGCTTTTGTTTAGCTTATCCTTGACTTCCTTCCTCCTTTCAATGACTTCCTATTGTAATGATATAAGAACTTCGTTGTAATAAATTCCACAACATTTAATTATACTTTTATTTCATGGGCCGAAATTGAATTCTATTTATCAAAATTTTAAATTAATGTAAAAAAAATGTTTGTTAATTATAGATTAGTGGTTATGACATTAACTTGTGACAATGATATTTGTCAGCTTCTATTATGAATGTCAAGATATGTTTGTCAAAAATTTTATAAATTGATAATGATCAACTCATTCAAAGAATTTTACATTTTTTTTATCTAACTATACTAACTACACAGTTTTATTATTTTAACTTTCTTCCTTTTTTAGTGGTTAAGATTTTACTTTCTTTTTTATTTTATTTCTAATTATACCACCTATAAATTTTAGTAGGTCCTCTTCCTCTTCTTGGGTATCCTTTGTTCACCTTTATAGCACTCAGTCTCGTCTTTTCACAATTTTGCACTTTGTATCTCATCCAATAATTGTTCACCACAGTGAAGTTCGGAACGCGCACCATGTCACTCTCTATATCTCTCCAAACAAACAGAAAGAATTAGAAGGTAAGTATCTCAATGTGTTTTTAAACTCATTTGCTTCCTTCCTCATTTTTTCATTTACTGTACTGATTCTTTCTTCATTTCCATTTGGTCTCTCTTTGTCGATGTTTTTTTTTGTTTTAGTCAATTAATGATAAATAAAAGTCCATTTATTTGGTGTACCTTATTTTATTTTATTTTTGATGTACTTTTCTTGTGATAACATGTCACATTGCACATAAACCGCAATAAACATAACAGAAACCATAAATATAACAAATCTTAATAACCATACACATAAACCATTTACAAAAATAATCTTAATGGTCTATATACATTTCTTTTTTATTATTACTTCTTTTCATTTTTTAAAAGAAAAGACTTATTTCACAATTCTCTATTTTTCATTTTTCTATATCTATCAACAACCACTCCTAGATACCCCTTTCTCAATTTTTCTTTTCCACAAACTTCCCTTTTTTGTTTTGAATATCATCACACTATGTTCTTCTTTCTTCTTGTAATTTTTAATGCCAAGGATATTTTACTTCCACTTCTCTAATCTGAATCTACTCCTCATCAACGCCTGCATGAAGATTCTGGAGTAACTCGCAACGTTCTTGAAGTTCAATTTGAAAGAATTCTCTTACTCTTCGCTGTGAAGTTTGCCAATGTCATAGCTTCTGTCTCTTTGATTAAATTTTACTCCGCTTGCCATTATGTTTAAACGAACATCGGCTATTATCAAATGATGATCAGCATTTGCGTCTGCCCACGCTTATTTCGTACATCTGTTATGGATGATCGAAATCTTCTGGTCACTGCAGAATTATCAATTTGATTTTCAGTAATATCACTAAATCATGTTCGGCGCAGAAGTTAGCAAAAATGCTACCGTTGTCGTTCATATCTCCCAAGCCCTTTATTCTTGTTACCTATTTTTGCGCTGCGGTCTCCCATAACTATTAGGATATCTTTCTTTGATATTCAAGCAGCTGGCAATAGGATTCTTCTTTTCAGTCTTGATCTGCTACTTCTGTGGCTGACTAGCATTGCGCTATTGTAACATTTCTTCTTCGCGTTTTAAGCAGAGCAGTAAGAATTGTATTAGAAGCTTGGAGACTTCTAGCTGCATTTTTACTCAACAAAATACCTATTCCATTTCCGTGTTCTGCCGCTTCTCCCATTTCTGGTGTTTAACTCTCCAAAACTCCGTCCATCTCATTTCGGTCAAACCTAAAATATCCAACCGATACTTTTCCTACTCTCTCTATAAACCACTTCCAACTTTCCTACTTCCACTAATGATTCAAAATTCCAAGTTCTAATTTTTGTTTTCCGTTTCATTTCAAGACTGATAACCAGCGCACAGTGGTTTGATTAATAAATTATTTGTTTTCTTTTATTCATTATTAAACTTTAACTGCCTTGTCTTGCCTCACCTTTCCCTATTAACTGCAAGAGAGCAGGACTAAGGGACCGTGACCATGTGGCATCAGACTTGAATTGCCTAATGGCTGATATCCACCAGGAAACCTATAATAGCGCAGTCGCAGGTTTACTATAAGTGATTTCGTGTATTTAGGTTAGAAGTGAGCAAGCGAAAATGAGCTGTACTCTTACTTCCCAATAAATTCAGTGATAAGTAAAATGTTAAGGGAGATTTGTGTAGTGAATAAGGTGAAGGGTATAACGATGCTGTGCTAGGTTTTGTTTCTGTCTGTTCCCTGCCTATGACTTAATGTTTCATTGTATAATCATTATACACTATGCATTTACATTTAACTTCTTAAAGGTGTTCGTTTATTTACCAAAAGTAGCTCTATACAGGATTTTCCAGAATTGTTTATTTACAATAACTTCTTGGGAATGTTTATTTGAAGAAGTTTCTTGCACTGATGGCTTACAGGGCTAATTATGTTACTTAGTGAATTAGCACATTATACATTTCCAAATGTTTGCTTTTACAAACTTTAATAATTTCGTTATTATTGCGATCCAATATTAATACTGTATAAACAATAAATTTTGTAATTTTCCTCGGTGGTTAGATTAGAACACACTTCCATTAACATCTTAAAATATTATTACGATAACAATCAGTTTTCTAAAAAACAACAATAATATTTATAAACCGCACTGACCAATTATCATATTATACAGAAAGAGAAAAATAGAATTTTCACTTCGGTATTCATATGCTTGAAGTAAATGATTTGTTTATCAAGACTACCATTTATTTTAATATCCGAATAAAATTCCATTTCCCAATAAAAAAACAGAATTTTCTGCATTATCCATTAATTACACTTAATTTCCAAGCGTATAGATTTGAAAACAGAATAATTAATCCTACGTTTCCATGCAATTAAAGATCGACCTCGGTCGCATTTTAGCGTGGTTATCAAAAAAATTTTGTTTTACTGTCTGAATGAAATTAAAAATCAATTTTTCGAATGAATAAAACAGCTTTCGGTTTTTCGCCGATTCTTTCTAGGTCAACGTCAATTTAATGTGAGTCGTAAATCGTGCCCCCATGATGTTTTCAAACGCCCTGTATGCGGAGGCACGCTAATAACACGCAGCCACTTTATTTTTGATACGAATAATCTAATGTTAATTTCTATTCTCTCTGTTCCATTAATGGAGGCAGGAATTCTGTGCGAGTGTATTATTAAAGGAATTTATTAATCAATAAGTAATTTATTTGTGGGTTAACGATATTGAAATTTTAATATGTGAATATTTATGATTACCAACTGTAATTAAAATATGTCTTTAGGAAATATTGCTAATGAAATAGCAAAAATATAGAGATGATATTCAAAAGTTCACAATATTGTTTTTTCGGTTATGTATAGTAGCACAAAACCTCGTTTTATGTGTGCTTAAAACTAATTTCGTTTATATTAGTTAATTAGAAATTAACCTGCATAACAAAATTTAATATTTTCTTATCATTACTGGCCATCTTGTATTTCTCAGGCAGAACTGAAATATGAAAGTTGCGTCAGCATTAAATATAAAGTGATGTTTTTATATAAAATTTAACTTTTTTCATATTTTACATTTTAATTCTCTACAAAATTTATTTTTCTCGTGTCTTTTAAAATTAAAATTAAGTCTAAAGCGGGATCATGAAATTAAACTGTAACCTACATTGTAGAGCTTTATATATATATATATACGTAAAATAACAATTTTAGATTGTAGACTCACATAATTTGTATAATATAATTAGTGTACAAAATTCTTTACTAATTGTTAGATAAGACACGAAAGTATAAATTAATAAATAAGAAACACCTTTTCAACTTGTAATACTTCAATTTCTAGCTTTAAAGCATATATCTATAAGTACCTATAATTAGATGTTAGCAGATAACAGAAACATCATGTTGACTCGTCGAGGGATTACTTCCTTACAAGAACAATAGATTAACTCTAAAGTTTACAATATCGACAACAGCGATAGTAGATTTTAAGTAATTAACTTACGGTTTATCATCAATTTTTTTGTCTGAATTCTAACTTGTCTTTTACATACTTATGAATAGAAAATTTCACTTCCATCAAGAAATACCGAAGTTTTTATTATTATTTAGATATAAATATTCTAAAGTAACTTTACATATCATTTTTTAATGATGAACAGATCTGTTTATTAATTTCATTAATTCATCAATCTAATTTCATAAGCAACACAATACAATCATTTATAACAAGAAAATAAAAGTCAATCAAATAAATTAAATGAAACAGAAAGGGATCTCTAAACATAACCCCTCGCATTGAAGCATAAAAAAGGCCGCATTTAGATCAATTTATGTTAGATAGCACAATTAATTCGATGAACTCGATGCCCAACGAGTTATCTTTTACAAATTACATTTCCCTACCGAGCGAACACGAGAATGATATTTAGAATCGCATTTCGCTGAAAGTATGACGCACTTGTTAACGGGGAATGAAAACACCATACATGAAGTATTTGAACTTTTAGTTTACTGAGAAATTAAAGACGCTAAGCAGTCGTAGCTATAGATATAAGGTGAGAGAGAGCGTCCCTTTGGCTAAGTTTAATTAGGATTAGATAATTATTAGTTTAGCTAAACCAGGGTGATTTCGTGTTTTACCAATTGACAGCATTGAGCAATAGCCTTACGGGAAAAATGGAATTTTCTGACCTCATAATAACAAATTAAAATTGCCATCTTACTAGCTTGGAGTCGAAGACGGGAGGGTACGGTGATAGGATCTGATAGTAGCTTACATTCTAGCAACGAAAAGTCGAGAAAAGCATGACCTCGGTGGATAGCATACTAAGGATTTATTTATCAATACTTACCTAAGTAGAACACCCTGTATAGTATATAATAACTCTCTGTAAAATTCTTATTTTTAAATTTAAATACGGTATTAAGATTATGTGTAGAGGATATTTCTCCTTCTTTCCTATATTCCACTAATTATTATCTTTTTCCATTTTCTCCTCTCTTTTGATTATTGTACTTCGGCTTCTTTCCAGCCTAATTTGTTTTCCTTCAGAAAGTATTGTATTCAGAGTTGAGAGGTTTTTGTTCTCTGTTTGACACCATCCATTTTGTTCACAAACTGTTGTCTTAATTTAGAAATGATTTCATCCTGTTCTAATTTACTAAATCTAAGGGCTCTTGAACTAAAGTCTAAAGTCAGAGAAAACCGCTTTTTTTCCTCCTCTGAGATTTCAGATTCTTCCCATACGATTGTCGAAAGAGCACATAAAGTAGCACAATGGGCCCAAATCGCCCTTGCATAGGAATGACCAGAAAGCATGTGAGGAACTGATGCAGGAGTGTAAAAGTTGATAAAGTCCACTGTCTTTCATTACAAACCCTTTAGAACCTAAAAAAGACATTAGTAAGTGGCAACCACCCAACCGAATGACTCCAAAGCAACATCTTTCCCCTTCATAAACAACGGTTGGTCAAATGTTACCAAATATATCTGTTGACCAGACTTCCTAATTATTATCTTTGACAGCATAAGTTAAGGCAGTCAGAATCGTGCTGTAGTCCGAAGGTGGAGCGTTTACGAATGGAAGAGCTAACACTTTTGATTTTACACAATGCAGAAAGGCAATAATTTTGTTCATAAAACCTTGCCATACCGGAACCAAAGAATGCTTCTGGGACTTCCCCACTAACAATGCAATACTGTGATTAGACGGTACAGCCATTTTCTTGAAGGTTCCTTCAATGTAAATATATTTTTTGGAATTCTTTCAATACCAATTCTTTTGTCTCTTCGGAAAGTCTGCATTGGAATTTTCTGAACAGTGGCAGTTTTCTCTGCAGAGGGTATGGCAGACAGCTTTGTGATCGCTTGATCTTTTAATATTCCACCAGGCGTAGCATTTCTGATTCCTCTTATTGCATGGAAAGTCCCTTTGCCTGTTGTGGTCGCAATATTGAAATCAGCGTTGTCAAATGAAAATGAGAAAATGAATCAGTTGAAACTGCTGGCATCCAGGATTATATTGCAGAACTCTCAAATAAACGAACACTACTACTGTAGGTAAAACAGAAACCCATATTTGAGACCATTATTAACAACATTCTTAGATCCTGTTGAGTTGTAGTGGTGATTAATATTAAAGAGCGTGGTCTTGTACATGCTTTTTAATTAAATGAACAAAAGCTGTGCATTTCTTGGTAGTCAACTGCTTATCCTCCTTTTTGTTTTCTTCAATCACATCAGACAACATTATCTGCAGGGTTTTTGGAACCATTTCTTTTACATCTTCTGTGAATCCAGTTATAGGTGGATATTCATTCATGCATTTGCTGCTTTCGCGTAGCAGTCGTTGTGGTAACGCGCTTCTGCTGCTACCAGAAAAAGAAACACTGTTTATGCGATCAGCTACTTCCTTACCCAGCTCATCATTTTGTACTGCAGCTTTTCCAAGCAACATTTCCTTCAGATGTTATGAGCGAACTTCGTACACTTCCCTATGTCGCTTGTTGGAATTTGTCTTTGTCCCTGCAGCGACACTTCTGTCACCTCCCTGTTCAATGTTACGATTCTTTCTATACCGCCTTCATATCTTGTGTACATCAATCGTCTGAACACCCTTCAGAATGCATATGTCTGTAGACGACATTGCAACAAATTGTGACATTTTCTCTATGGTCAGTAAAAAAAAATGACCACGAATAGCGACATAGCAATTTGATCTAAGTAGACGTAAATTTAGGGGATCGCTCAAACAATACATGTTTGTTTGTTAATAAAACAACATTCAGTTGTTGAACAATCCTCTAAATCAAGGCCTACTTAGGTCAAATTGCTATATCGCTATTCGTGATCATTTTGTTTTCCGACCATAGGGATGTTGTATTTGCTTGAAAAGTTCTTTTCATGACGAGTTCGAAAATGTAGAAATTCAATATGGCGCCCATAAAAAACAAAAGCTCGATACGATTGTGTAAAACTTAGTAGGCCTAGAACGTTTTCAAGGTCATTTTTGAAGTCCTCATTATCCACTACCCCTGCCCTAATAATTTGTTGAATGTATCTTACAATAAATAAAATATGCAGGTTTTTAGAAAACGCACATTTTTCGTTTTCGCCTTGTATCTCAGTAACCGCGGGATTAATTTTTAAAAATGTAAGTCCGGATTCTTAATGCGCACATGAATGCGCAACTTTTTTTCCCATTTGAACGATCTTGTATATATTACCGTTTCCAATATCTGCATGTACCACATTTTATCCTGGACACACTGTATACTTGCTGACACTTTCTACTTTTAGTCTTTCTCTTATAGTTTTGTTTCTTATTTTGTCCGCTACAGTTACATTTGCTACCCTTTGTCTTTATCTTCCCTGAACCTTCCATATTCCTCGTTATCATTTCTTATGCCGTCTTCAGGAAAATAACTTTTTATCAACTCTTCATGGGTTTCGCTCCATCCTTCTATCCAAGTTTCATCATCTTTCGTTACCGATAGCAAACTTTCTCTCTTTTTTTTCTTTTTGTGAAGGAAGCTCCCAGGTATTGTTGCTTGCTGACTCCTCGCAGTATTTCCTAGAGGACTTAATTCCAGCCACTTGTATCGAGTCCTTATTCTCTTCTTTTCATTCTTCTTGCAGTTTCGCTCTTCTTTCAGTATCTCTCTCCATCTGAAACCTCTTTCTCTTCTTTCTAACCATGCTTTTCCGTACGTTCAACTCCTCCATTTTCCATGGTATTATATACCCAAGTTTCAATCTTCTCGTCATTAGAATTGCAATATCCCTTGGTTTTTGTCTTGTTTTGTGTTCTAATTCTTTAGATCGTATTTTTAATTGACACCTTAGGGAATTCTACCTCTTTCTGTATTACCTTGAGTTTTGTAGTTTACTTTCTTTACCTGATAATTAGTGTCAAACAGTTTCTTGTTTGCGTCGTTCTGTTTCATGAAGAAAACCGTAGCCACCTGCATAATCGCATCCAGTTTGTCTCTTACAATTCCCTGATGTACACATGTAAAATGAATTTTTCAGTTACGCTCTTGCGTACATGTTTCTCTAATAAGCTCAACCGCCTTAAAGATTTTCTTTGTTAACTCATTCGGACGAGCCTCAAAGATTTCTTTTAACTTTTCTCCTTGATCGTGATCATGATCCTAGTCTTGCTTGCTCTTCTCCTCCTTAAACCTCTCTACTGGGTTGTCTCCTCTATTACACCGCATACACTATTAGATCGAATTTCTAACTCTTTCTACACTAGCTTGCTCAATAATAATACCCTTCACGTTTATTGGAACACTCCCCGCGAGGCTATCCATACTCTCACTAAACTCACTGTCTTTATCCTACCGTTAATATATAAAATTTAACAAATCCGGTTTCATACTGAGTAGTCTAAAAATAACAAATGTTTCCATGTCCGGCTCCCTCAAGGAGTTCCAACAGAAGTCTCACAAACACCGGGTTCTCTGTACCAAAACTAAATCAGGGTATTGCCCCACCTCCCCAGGTCATGATAAAGTTTCCTAGGTGTAATCTTCAACACTCCTTACTCCTCGAAGTTGCATCAAGAAAGAAATACAAAGTCAGTAATTGCAAATTAAGACTTGCTTGTGAAATCAAACCTAAACAAATAATTTTACTAAAAAGTCTTCGATAATCTTCTCGTGGAAACTTATAGGAAATTTAGAAAAGAAAGAAAAATCATCCATTCCATTTTCTTGCTTTGGGCTGCACCATTTAGAAGTTCCACTTCGTTCAAGATGTAATAATTTAGAAGAAATAAGAGTTAAAATGAAACAAGTAACTAAAACTTTTAAAATTACTGTTTCAGTACATTCATTTACACCACTAAGGAAAACCACGAAGAATATTAATGAGGATAGTCAGGGAATCCTAATCCGGCATTTAACTTAAACGTTTGCCGCGTCGAGGTCCTACAAATTTTAAGTTTTCTTTTTATAGGGCTTTGGCCTCCTCAAATTTCTAACGAAAATGATGCAATCTCGGTCTTGTGCAGGTCTTAAATTGCCATTCTGGTCTCAATAGCATCGAAATTTATTCTCGCGTGTTTTGATTTTAATTCTTGATTTTGAAATAATAACAACCATGTGAATTTGAAGGCATTCACTTAGAACCAGCCTTATCAGTAAATAATTTAGGTTTAGGAGAATTAAGAAAGCAGGAATTATTTCATTACTATTGTCTATACTTTAAGCAACGTTTTAGACATCTTTGAATTTTTTTAAATTCACAGTGAGATTTTCAGGATCTATTGAAAATTCTAACGCTTCTGTTAATGATACAGTGTGTTAGTCACACCTGTTATCATTCCAATTTTAAGAGTGCAGAGAGATAATACTAGAGATATTTAAAAAATAGAGTAAAAAGTTCCTTATTACAGCTTTTGAAACTAAAAGCATCTCAGATGATACTGAATGAGTTATATGAATCTCTCATAGTGAAACTTTGTTAGTTCGAAAATCCAAACAATTATCCTAGATTTCTTCCAGTATCAAATTCTAAAACTTTCTCCCAATTTATCTATGTTAACTGTATTGTTTGAAAATCAACACGAATGTTTTGTGCAGATAAAGTTCGGATTAAGCCTGTAGAGGCCGAACCCAGCTTTTGACTAAATACATGATTCTGAGCCGAAATTAATAATAGGCGGTATGGTGCATGCTAAATTAGAACCGTAGCTATTAATTTTGGATGTGAGTAAACATTGTATATGAGAGGTTACCATTATTATCATTATTATTTTCCCATCGCTACCTCTATAAATCCGCCCTTGTTGCAATATCCCGTAAACTATCGTATAAGTAATCAAGTAACTTTACATAATTTAATCTAAAACATCGTAAACCAACTTGTTAATTTGTTAATGCGATCAAGTTCACTTATTTAACCTAATCTGTTTCAACTGGCCTTACTCTAACCATTCAGCCTCTTCTTATTCATACTAACTAAGTTTATTTGAATCATTTCAGTTTCTATTTAACATGTCTGGATGTTTATTTTGCATGCTAATTGAACTTGTAATCAAAACAGTCATCATTTAAAAGCTGTACGTAATTTAGGATTAATTTGTAATATGAATGTAAAGTTTAAAATTAAAAATTGAATTAGTATCGTTCAAGATGCCTTACTTTTCTAGTTTTATTAAAAGAATAGTTCAACATGGCAAAGTTAAAATTCCCCTACATAAAACAGAGAATACATTGATCAATGTTCAAACCACACACTCCGAGTTCTAGATTTTCTCAAATTCAAGGTCATCACTTTTTGCAACCTATAAACCTGTAACCAGAACAAATTCCCTTATAAAGTTTAATTAATTTTACACAAAGTGCTTGTGGTAAGAAATTCTCAATGAATGGTATCTAAAATTACCCAGAAATAAAATTGTGAAACTGCGGAATGTATTGATAAAGCGATGACGTCACTGGAAGCTTGTGCTAGCAGACGAGGCGCCACCGCCCCATTGTATTGTCAAATTCTCAACCCTACAGTCCGGATATCGTCAGGGGCAGCCAACGAGGTCAAACCTTTACGCTACAGCCAGCAAATTACTATCTATTCAAAGAACGTGCTGTGTCCTGTCTTGTTAATGACCAACAGTAATTGTTGTTCTAATATTTAGCTCCTCGTTTGAAGTGGAAATTTTCGGTTTTTTTTATGTAGCTTTCACGTTAAGGGTTCGAGAGAGGTTCTGATAACACTCTTCGTTTACGTAAAAAATTACGATTTTAAAAAGTTTCTGCATGAAAGGGAAACGGTTTTCCGAAAGCTAAAGATTGTAAACTGAAAATCTTTTGATTTCTATCAGTAAATTGATATACTAGAAAGTTCCATCTAAGTTAAATTAGGGGGAAATTTATTGGGAAAGATAAAAGAAAATTTAGACATCCTAGGGCTCTGATAAAATATTTTTAGCTTCGATGTTTTATAAAGGATGAAAGAGCATTTATTAGATATTTAAAGCCATGTTTAAATGTCAGACGCTTTGTAGCAGACATAAAACGCTGCTAATATTAATAATAATAATTATTATTATCGATACGGGAGTAAATTTTGAGCTGCAATCTTGTCGCTGTTATAAGAAGATGTAATGTATTATTGGGTTCAAGAAAAAAGGAATAAAGAAGATGCATATTTGATTACCTCTAGAACTGAAAAAGGTACTTCAAATCTTTCGATATTAATATGCCCAAATTCGTTCAGTTTTATTTTTACTACAAAGAGATAGTAAGTGACTTGCTTACGTTAAAGAATATCTAAGCACCCTTTTATAAGCTTAGGCACTGATACTCGATAAAGGGAAATACATCACGTGATATGATCTACTTATAATTAAAAGTAACCGTAACTCAGACAGTGATTTAAGGGCAAATTTATTTGTAATTTCGCGTATTAGTTGTCAGGTTATGTTCTAGTATTCAAGGTTACAGCGTAACAAACTGGGATTTTGTAGACAATTGCAAGCTCCTTCTGACCAATACCGATTGTAGTCATTGTTGCATTTAAATGAAAGTAAAAAAAGCTCTTATTAGTCCTCTGTGATCAAACTAACTGTGCTTATGCCCCTAACGTCATAGCAGATAAAAAAAACTAAAGTTTAATAATACAAGATATTTGTCGAATGCCTTAGGCAATAAAATTAGCCTCAAGAGGATTAGTAAGTAGGCAAATATGCCAAAACTTGAAATGTTAAACAGAATACTTGCAGAAAGGTACTTGGCCACTAATAAACATAAAGCACTTACAAATTGCCCTAAAGATCAATTGCGCTACCTACGACATTTGCCAAATACTGTGTGTTCAATTTTATCTGCCTGTATTTATTTCCAAGGCAAAACCGGTCAAAAGCAAATGAAAAGTGCTTTTAGTGAAACTGCTTGTTCGTAAACCAAACGGAAACCTGGCACAGCAGCAAGCAAACACACTTTAGAAATACCATTTCTGAATGACCTTTTCAGCACTAAAATGTTCTTTTCAATAGCGCAATTCATTCTTTCCACAAAACCAATACACTTGAGCTGTTCTGAATCCTGATCGTTTTTAACTAGTAAAGACTCGAGAAAATTCAAGTTATTTATTAAAGCCCGTGGTATCAGTATGCCAATGTGCAAAATACAAAAAATAAGATAATGCTGT
>VTPC01008713.1:43340-57848 GCA_011009095.1 Ignelater luminosus | reverse complement strand
AAGTGACCAATGTCTTTTTATACAGTCCCCCGGAAGCCAGTGGACTGCGTCTCTCTCTAATCAGGTGTCTGACCTCAAAAGGGTAGCAGACTTCCTTTACCGGTATCTGTTGGTTAAAAAGCGTGAACTGCGGGACTCTTTAGACCTTAGATTCTTAATGAAGCGCACCACGTAGCCTAAGACGCGTTGCAGTTTGCTATACGACGAAAATCGATTGATTATGGTATTACCGAAATCTGCGGTTTTAACGTGGACTAGGGTTATTTTGGCTGCCTCCGACGCGTCAACGTTACCTAGGGACGATGCTAGAGGCCAATCTGTTTCGTTATCTTGTAGCCACGTCGGCCAGAGTTTCTTATTTGTTCGAGTGTACATCCCCTCGAAATTATATCAGCAGGGTTGTGCGCCGATTCGACGTGATTCCACGTACCACCGCCTGCCAATTCTTGAATTTGCCCGACTCTGTTGCGTATGAACGTTTTCCAAACGGAGGGTTCTGCAGCGATCCAGGAAAGATCTGTCTTTGAGTCGCACCAAAAATATGACTTATCGATGTTTAAATCTAAAATCTGGATCACCCTCGAAGCTAAGCGCGCCAATAGCAGCGCAGCGTATAACTCAAGGCGGGGTAAGGTTGTAACCTTTAACGGCGCCACCTTGCTCTTTGCAGTGGTCAAAGAAACTTGCAAATCCTTGTCTCGGTCGGGACGCAGGTTTTCCAGCTAGGCTTCGAGGCTTTTCTGTTTTATCGAATCCATCAGATGTCGTAATTCGTTGCTCGTTTGGTTATAGATGGTTTTGTCTGCTGGGTCACGAGTTGTATGCCAGATTCCTCTAGTACTGCGTCTCTCTTTAATCAGGTGCCTGACCTCAAAAGGGTAGCAGACTTCCTTTACCGGTATCTGTTGTAACTGTGGAGTTACTTGTTTGGCTGCCTCTTGAATGTCACTGATAAATGATTTTGTGTGTTGTTCCAGCTTTTCAATGCTTTTTAGCCTAATTTGCAAGTTGGTGAGTTCGTCCAGTTTCTCTCAAAATTTATCCCAGTCAGTGTACTTGTTTATAAGCGTTGGCTTTCGCTTTTTTCTTATGATTGTGATACTCACAGTCAATAGCACCGAAGTGTGATCTGATGTTAAGTCTTTAATTCCCCTTATCTCCAAGTACATTGAGGTCACTCTTTTGGGTATGTAAAAGTCTAATAGATCCAGGAATTTCTATGAGTCTGTAAGCCAATACGTTGGCTTACCTTAGGATTGTATGTCACAAGCTTCCTGATTTATAGCTTTGAAGAGTATTCTCCCTTTGGGCGTTATTAGGCTTGATGTGTGTTTAACATTGAAGCCACCGGCAGTTATATATCTGTTGCCTAACTTCTTGAATATATCAATAAATTGTTCTTTTTGAATTTTATATCGCGGGGGACAATATGCTGCAGGTATATTAAGGTCTCCTCCGTTGTACTCAACTGCAACAGTTGTCCCATGGATATATTCCTCACTGATCTCCACCAGCCGAGTGTGCCGTACTGTTTCTTTAACGATGACTGCTGATCCTCCGCTTGCATGCCCATTTGAGTGGTGGGTACAATATACTCTGTATCCATTAATTTTGACAGTTTTTCACAACTCTTTCTGCTTTCTCACTTCCTGTTTAATTTTGTCACTTCATCAACGTGTCACCATTTTCCTCCTTTCACCTATAGGGATGCTTCCGCTGTCAGGACGGTAGTTTTGAAGTTTTGTTATGCCTTTTCCAGATCTGCTTCTTCCTTCCAACTTGTCAACTTTAATTTATATTGCCTGCAGATCTTCTCTCTCTTTAGACCATTCGTCTTCTTTCTTATTTTACCAGTGTCAGTGTCACTTTGAGCTTTAGTTCTAGTAAGAACGACAAGATCGTGATCGCTGCTTATTTCTGCTTCTTTCATTACTCGAGTATCTCTGACGAGGTTGAATAAACTACAGTGCACTATAATATATACGATGATTAATTTTTCGGTCCTAGCAGGTTTCACACGGGTGCACTTGTGTATTATCTTATGGGGAAACGCGGAGTTCAGAATTGACGCAATCGTTTTTCGATGTTGTTTCTGTGTGGTTCTTCGTGTCTACCAAACACTCCGCCATAACCTGTAGGGTCACATTCTATCTTTCCATTCAAATCACTCATAACAATAACTTCGTTGTGAATGCATTCATACTCTTTGAAGCTGTTCATTGAAAGAATCCTTCACCTCTGCTGTTGCGTCTTCATCAGGGCCGTATAGTACAATAAAGGTTAATTTCAAGTTCGATCTTTCTTCAGCTGTGACAGTTAGAATCCTGTCATTTATAAACAACCAATGCTTGGTCCTTACGATATGAATGAGACAAACAACACCAACCTGAGCCTTTTCTCTCCTTGCCACCCCAGAGTATGTAAGGATTGAATCGTTGTGTATTATTTCGCCGCCTTGGCCATTCTTTTTAGTTTCAGTAATACCTAAGGTTTGTACTCTATCCTTCTCCATTTCTTCCATCAACTCCACCTTCTCATGAACTAATAAACGTAATTTTTTTATACTAAAAATAAAAGCTTCAAAATGTAAAAAATTTTAATTAAAACTTTATTAATTATACTCTAGATAACATTATGATATTAAAACAAAATCATTTATCTAGTAGAATATTTTAAAATCTCCTTCTCCAACAAATCTAGATATTTCAATACGTTATCTACTATTTCTTGAACATCACCGTAATTCTCAACTAATGCTTTATCAATGCTCGTTGTAATATGCAAACGTTCGTCATAGGTATTAATCAGAACAAAACATATTTGTTGCCTTAAAACATAATAATCTTGATTTACACTTGAAAGTTACCTATATTAAATACATGAGGATTCCAAGGTATAAAGTCTGACACTGTCACTGAACCATTAAAACCATCAACAACAATTCTAGGCATCCCTGGCAAAAGACTAAATATTCCAGTGTAGCTTGTTAATTTTGGCAGATACGCAACTAATGGTTGTGGTAAACATGACCATACGGTTTCAATGATTAGCTTATTGATCTTTTTGTTACAATGAATTAAAATTAGTTAAAAGGTAAAGTTATTATTAATGTTCTTACTGAATAATGAAAGAAATTTCCTAAAGCCTTGGTTTTTCTACTTATTATATTTAATCTGCTAACAGTGCTGAATTGATCAGGAGTTTTAATAACACAAATTGGAAGATCTAATGTAGTTGTGGAATAGTTGTTTTGAACTTCTACGTCTTCTGGTGCCAATTTGTTTATGTGAAGCAGTTCCATGGAGCCAGCTAATACGGGCAGAATTATACTAATTTCTTCAATAAAAGCTGAATTCTGGAAGTAAAAACAGCAGTGGATAAAATTGTAGATAAATTTAAAAACGCAAAAAGTATCTACAATGAAGGATAAATCCAGTCACCCGTAGGAAAAGCGATTTTTGTTCTTTTTTAACAAATTGTCTGGTAACCTTGGCTCTTAAATAAATACAAAGGAATTAGTCTAATATCTCCAAAACCCTTAATTAAGAAAAATGATGAAATAAGAAGGCTAGTTGGTGATAACAATCACTAGCTAGGCAAGCGCAAACAGGGGTCAAGAAAATACCTAATCATAAAACTGAAATTATGTAACGAGCGCAAAATGATTGTTGCATCTCTCATATTGGTTCCCAAAAAAAAAAAACAAAAAGGTTTTTAAAGTCAACAGACGAAAATTGTCACATAAAGAGAATTAAACTACAGAATCCAATGGAATATCCTACTGCTCGATGACATCTTTAAAGGAGCTTTTGAATCTCGAATATTGAAATTACAACACTACTTCATTGCACACGTCTCAGCACTGAAGAACATACTAGTCGGGCTTACCTTAAACATACTTTGAAGTCTAACTAACGAGCAGCATCAGACAACACATGATTCTTACGCCACACAAACTAATTTACATGAAATTCATCAGGGCGCCTACGAAGATCATAACGGACCTTTGACATCTCATAAACTTTTTGTAATCTTTTTCTAACATCTACATAAACTTCGCGGAGAGCTTGGGATCGAAAGTGATGATCTTGAGTCCTATCAATCGCAATATCGGAATCATCAGTCTGGGTAGGTAGACGAAGCGGGTCATCGTTAACTGACATTTCTCTACCGAAATTTATAAAATAGGGAGTATGCCCAGTTACTTCATGCTTAGATGTGTGAATAGCACAAGCAAAGTGGGAAAGATATTTATCCCAAGTCTTTTGATGATCTTTGTCAACATGGTCTTCAACACTCTTGATTCTTTTAGTAGGATTTGCACGGGAATAAGCGGTAAAAGAAATCTTACAATGATTAACGACTGGCAAGGTCATTGAATTCGCGACTTCTAAACTGAACACCGTTATCACAAATAATTCTCAAATGGGACTCCAAATATGAAGAATACAATTTCTTCTAAGAGTTTGACCATAGCTGAGGCAGTAGCCGAACGAAGAGGAGGGGAAACTTACTGAAACAATCAGCTACAACCAATATGTAACTGTACCTTCTGTTACTACGAGGATAAGGCTCTAATATATCTACACAAATAACTTCCCAGGGTTTGAAGATTTGGAAATGTCCACCCATTAAACCAACGGGGGTTTTGTGCGGGCACAAGTTTCGCAACGTCGAATATAATCTGTAACATTACTACGCATTTTGAGCCAATAATATTTCTTTGCAATTCTATCAACCGTCTTAGAAACACCGCAATGACCAACATTAGAAGGATCATGAAAATGTTTGATGAGTTGTTGACGTTGCTCCTTAGGTGCAAATAATTGCTAGTGTTCTGCATCGTTGGCTAAATCAGGATAAGGAACATCAACATATTTATAGAGATTTCCATCAGAAACTTTCTAATTAGAAAAACATTGTACCTTATTTTGAACTAACCTAAACATTCGAGAGTACCAATTGTCTAGCGCAGGTTTATCAATACCATCAGCGGAATTAATTACGTCAATCATAGGTACGGCGCGGGAAAGGGTGTCAGAGACAACATTATCTTTTTTTCTACGGTGCACTATATCGAAGTTATGTTGCTGCATTCGAATAGCCCAACGAGCAATACGCCCTACGGGATCCTTGATATTATTTAGTCACCTCAAACTAGAATGGCCAGTAACAACGGTAAAGTTAGTGCCTTCGATATAAGGACGCAACTTTTCGATTGCAAAAAGGACTGCTAAACATTCACGTTCAGTTGTGCTTTAGTTGCGCTCATTCTTATTTAAGAAACGGCTGATATAACATATAACCTTTTCTCGGTCATCGGAGGATTGGGTAAGAATGGCACCAAGACCGTAGGCAGGAGCGTCCGTTTGAATGATGAAAAAACGTGAGGAATCCGGACATGCTAGGATAGGGGCGGATACCAATTGTTCGTTGATAAAGGCTAAGGCGCTTTCACATTTTTCATCCCACACAAACTTACAATTTTTCTTTAATAAATTAGTCAAAGGCAGAGTGATCGATGAAAAATTCTTATAAAAATGTCGGTATCATGAGGCCATACCAATTATTTAGCGGATCACTAATACATTCTTAGGAGTAGTATTTTCAAGATGGCTTCGACTTTTTCCGGATCAACCATAAGTCTATCTTTGTTCAGAACATACCCTAAATAACTGGGGTTTACAAAAGCAACATTTTTCCATATTGAGAGTAAGACCAGCGGACATGAGACATTTGATGACTTTGCGAAAGACAGAAATGCGTTTGTCAAAGGTGTTAATACAAACAATAATATTATCCAGATAGGTTCCATATTAGGCCCAATAACATGGTCGATCAAGTTTTCAGAGGACGCTGGGGCATTAAATTGAAATAAGTCACAGTAAATGCAGTTAAAGCTTTAGAAGAGGCGGCTACTGGTATTTGCCTCTAGGCGGACTTTATGTCTAAAGTAGTGAGATAGCGTGCATCTCGAGTTTAGCACGAGTGAAGCTGACATAAGGTAGAGGATACGCATCATGCTGACTCACTTTATTAAAGTGTCTATAATCGACAGAAAACCTGTACGTGTTGTCTTTCTTTTGGATAAATACAATGGGCGAAGCCCAAAGAAAATCTGACGGTTCGATGATATCATCAGTGAGCATTTTGTCAAGTTCTTTATCGGCATTAACCTGAACAACAGAAGAAATAAAATAGTATTTTTACTTAATCGGAGATGAAGAAGTTTTAATTTCATGCTCGACTAAGTGATTGTATCCTAACTTTGTTCCTATAGCACTAAAGGTTTTATGAATGAAAGTTTCTAGACGTTGTTCTTGCTCATCAGATTAATGCTCTGTAGATTGAATGGCATTGACTGAAAAAGAATCCCCAGACCTACTAAACGTCCATTTATTATGACGCAAATCCGAAACACTGGCCATGGCCCGCCAAGAATCAGTACCTAGTATTAAAGAATCAGGTACAGAAGGAACAACTAAGACATCTGAAAGTTTAGTTTTATCTCTGAGGGAAATAGGGACGGTAATGGTACCTTTGGAATGACAGGTTGAACCATTAGCAATTGCACAAGTAGTCTTTTTGGTATTGCTAAGCGAACATAAATGTTTCAATTTATTCCAGCCTGATTGGCCAAGGATGGTATGAGAAGCTTCAGAATCAAATAAACTCAAAAAGGAGTTTCCAAATATAGCGACTCGTTCATCACCTTCTCCGAAACTGCCGCGCTACGGACAATTTCCCTATTAGAAGATCCTACATTTTTCCATCAGAATTAACGCCAAGATCAGAAGTAGGATATGAGGTGGATACAGATTCAAATTTTGCCAGTCTAGAAGGCTGTCCGTTACAGTTGTATCCATAGACGAGATATGGTTCTAACGCCTGTCGAAAATCAGTAGAAGAAGCCTTAAGCTTGAAGGCACGAGTATACGCTTCTTTAATGGCTTTGCCGAGCTGAGTCAACCGACAGATCTTTGTTGTACCCTCCAAAGCTAATTGTGACTGTAAGTAGGGCGACAGATCTCGACGAATGATATCCACTCTAGTGGGCTCATTAGGAATAGAAGAAAGTCTACGGAAAAAATTCTCCATTATGGCAATATAAACAGAGACAGATTCGTGAGCACCTTGATTTCTATGACGACTTTCTTCCCAAAGATTTTGCTCGTAATCACAAGGTAAAAAGGCTTTTTGAAGCTCCCGAACAAGTTCAGACCAAGAGTTCATTGTATCACGGATAGAACGATACCAGATGAGAGCATCACCTTTAAATAATTCAATAGCGGCATTAAAGAGATCGAACTTTGAAGAAAACTATTAAGATCTATTTGTCCATCAAAACAAACGTTTTATTTATGATTTGCAAGATAATAAAAGCGAGTACAAGAGGAACTGTTATCATTTACGAAGGAACGAGTCACCCGAGTAGATAGGTGAAGGGGATCCGCTAAAAAACTTTGACCTTGAGGATTTAATTGTACATGATGAGGGGAAGTTACATCTTCTTCAAAGGAGGTTTCCAAATTGTCTAAAGGTTGCTGATGACTGTCCACACCGATTACATCTGTTTCCTGCGACTTGAGCTAGCTACTCGAGGTATTCTAATTTCTGTTACCACCGAACTCTGGTAGCAAGAAATTCTTGACCCTATGTTGGGCGCCAAACTTCTTGCCACCGGAGTTCGATGTTAACAGAAATTAGAATAGCCTTTAGTAGCTAGCTCAAGTTGCAGGAGGGTAGGTTTTACAAAAACCTCAGGAAAGGCATCACCACCCCGCTAATTTCAAATTTTTGAATACTTTGAATCGGTACGACAGCGACCCCTATCAAACTTGAAGTACCCAGAATGTAAAATCAAGCAAACGTTAAAATGTTCCCACTGCAGTAGGATATACAGGGTGAGCATAATAAATTGTATCACCAAAGTTAGTGTTCTCTTCGCTAAACTGTTTTTGAACTGACAAGTATAGAAACTACAAGAGACTGTAACACTCGCTAATAAATCACCACGATCTTATCGAACAAACGAAAAGCTTTAAAAAGGAAGAGGCAAACACTAAACTGTAGCTCGCAAAAACAAAGCTATCGACTTATTGTTTTTACCAGTGCAGGTTAGGCTAATCATGTGTAGCTAGATGTGATAATAATAACAGAAATACCCATTTAATATCAAATTTTGGACACAACATCCTGAACGTTTTGTATACCTGAACATACTTTGATAAAGCATTGAGACTAGCAGAAATAGCGGTTAGGAATACGTCAGAAAAGGAAGCTTCTGGAATTTTACTTCTAATCATTTTGATTTTCTGAACATAGCCTGAATCTTCAACATTTGCTGCAAAATGATACTGGTTGCTTAATTTATTTCCTTTTAAGATGTTTTTATCTCTTCCTCTCAATATCAGACTGGATACATACCATGACGGTATTAAAATAAATGCTAAAAGCTTTTCGATAAATAATTTGAGAAACAATAAAACATTGAAGTCTTTTCCGGAAGCTCTTGCTGTATTTTGTTCTCTATATGCATGTGAAGCAATTGTAAGTTTCGTTAGAGCCACACCATCGGCTAGTGCATGATGATATCTGTACAATAAAAAATAATAATTATGCTCTTCATCTTCCCTTTCAATGGATTGGCTTCCAATTAAAACTTCACATGGAAAAGAGTTATTTTTTGTTAAAGCCAAATTAGCATATTCATCTACCAGTAGCATTAGTTCAGCTTTACTTAATTTATGATCTTCCGTATTTATAAGCTTCATGTTTGTAAACGCAAAGTCAAAATTAACTTCTTCCTTTAGTATGTAGCCAAATTCTTTTTTAAAGATCACGTTAAACTTTGGAAGTGAGTAAATTCTACCCAAGTGTTTTTTGAGAATTTGAGAAAACTCTTGTAAAGACAATGTTTCGCCTGTCAGATGGAAAGCATCTGATCCGTTCAAAAGCCCACCAAATCTTTCTCCATACTTAATCATGAAAATTATTCTAACACATCCTCTATATAAAACAAAGTACAATGATTCCAATTCGAATGCAGGCAGTAATGATAAATAATACTGGTATAATCCATAATGGTGGTTGTTTACCAGTTGCCGTTCTCTGAAATAAGAGAATTTAAAAGATTTATTGGTTCCTTTTTAGCTAATGATGATGTTTGTAAGCGGAGTGGCATAATTTAGTTTGTATGTTTGAAAACTGTAGTAGTTGATCTCCAAAAGAACAAACTAATAAGTTAATTACCGTTGACTGTCGTGTCCGTTTAAAGAATCCTTGAGTATTGCAAGATATTTTCATTCTTTAGTCTTATTTTTTTAATAAATTATTTTCAAATTAACCTACTGCAGTTCTTTGTTAATAACAAAATTCTTAAGGAAGCGAACTTGAAAAGCAAAAACTAATTTTACTTAAAAACGATTGAGTTTAGAAAAAATTACGAAAAAAGATATCGCAAAAGTGAACTTATTAATAAAAACCATGCCACACCCATGGAAAAATCGAAATTGCACACAAAAAAAAGGAAATAGGATAAGCGTAGAACTAAACACCCTGTATATTAATATAATAAAGTACAAAAACAGGTACGTTGACTTCTAGAAAATTTATAAGTATAAGTGTAGTCAAAACTGCAATAATATCCCAAGTCAGAACCATCTCTTTACTTTATTTTCTTAAACTTTTTTATATAAAATGCAAATGTCTCAAGTGACGTATGTATTCTAAACCAGTCTGTTAATTACAAAAGTTACAATGTACCTAAGGTAATCAATTAACATATAAGCAAAAGTTCAAGCAATTATCTTATATCTCTCCCTGGTAAGTAACTTACAATTTTATTAAACAAATAAATTCAATTTAAAAACAAAAGTCGATAATAGTTAACGTTTGTGTTCCTGCTAAGAAGAAAATCTTTAATCTTTAAATTACTTATGACTAATGTACTGATGAACTTGAGAATGAATCATTAATGATACCGTCATTTAATTACTTTTTGTTATTTTGTTTTTCCATTGTATGGAAATCGCTTCTACAATTCATTTATATGTACATTACAATAATTTTTATTTAACCTCTCAGATTTTTACAATCTTTAAACCGTCACTGTGTGCTGCAGTTTTACCAAACTCTGCTCCTCGATTTATGCTTTTAATACTTTCACCCCAAAGTAATGCCCTTACAGCTTCACTACAGCTGGCTGATCAAGGCAAGCAGGAGGCATGGTGTCGTCACTTACCAACATTCTCCTGTGATTATTACTATTATTACCCGTGGAACAGCTGTTATCTCCAGGAAACGTCCATCCGATCAGTCTAAAGATAAGAGAAAGCTCAGCATTTGGTTGCTCACATCCAAAGGTTCCTACATTGCTTGCAGGCTTCTTCCAACTTCAGGCATTCATATGCACATCACTTTTATATTCATATTTTCAAGAGCGCATCCCAAACCCTGATGGATCATGCTCTCCATGTACCCTTAGTATCTGGCGCAAGCCGAGCAAAACAGTTTCTTAAAGTTTGTAGGAGATCTACACTTCTTGTATAAAAACAATGTTTAGTCATCCATGGACTCTTGTTAACAGTATTGTGTAACGAAGTTACTTTTATTTTAGTTACAATTGGAGACACGGTGATCCAAAGATCGAACGACTGAAACAGACTTTCTAGGCAACTATACACCAAAATAAAACATTCAAATGCTAAGCAAACGATTCTATTATACATAACAGCAATCTGTATACAAGCAACAATACAATTAATACAAGCTACGCAGGGGTAATTGAAGAGATGCCTGGGAATGTTCGGTAGCTCCCTGGGATGCAGAATTTTGAATACCAAGCTGTAGTACTCTCTGCTGAAGCAACAAAAGATGGTTTCTACAGAAAATCAAGTACTTTGGCAGTACTGGTGGATTTTAAAGCCGGTTTTGGTCGTGTATGGAGAGACAAACTTCTTTACAAGCTGTTTAAGATGGGAGCATGCAGAAATTTATATAGGCGGGTCAAGTTCTTCCGGAGTCAGCGAAACCTTGGGGTGAAATATGGCTGTTTAACATTAAAGTATAAGCAGGTTCGCCAAGGTTTGCAGATAGGTTCTCTTAGCGGACCCATGTTATTGTATGACCTCATGGAGAAACTTGTGACTAAACTCCCAGGGTTGAACGCCCTTTGTATGCCGACGACCAGATTATGTGAGTAACAGGTAGTAATATAAAATCTTTGGAGTCATACTTAAATCAGGCTCTTACATTTTTTAAGGAAGGGCCTGATGAAAAACCCCTGACAAAAGGACTTTTCAATTCTTCAACCTATCCACTAAGCAGCATCAATTAAGCCTGCAGTATGATGGTCAAGAACCTACCTCTACCGACGTCTCA
The DNA here is from genome assembly GCA_011009095.1 of Ignelater luminosus. Taxonomy (NCBI): domain Eukaryota; kingdom Metazoa; phylum Arthropoda; class Insecta; order Coleoptera; family Elateridae; genus Ignelater; species Ignelater luminosus. The sequence goes on along the minus strand of VTPC01008713.1, from coordinate 46,466 downwards.
CTCTACCTGGGCATAACCTTGAACTCTAAGCTAAGTTGGACTACTCAGATACAAACTAGTATGGAGCGGGGAAACAAGAGGTCATCGTTATTAAAAAGACAGACCTGTACACAGTAGGGGGCATCGCAGGATTTACTCACAAAACGTCACCCTTCAATGGGGTATGGCGAAGAAGTAGTGGTAGCTGCCTATAAAACAGCTCTCCAGTAAATTGATAAATTCCAAAACAACGCCCTTAGAGTGATTACTGGAAGATCTAATTCTACTCGAATCGCTGCGATGGAACTGCAGACTGGCATTGAGCTTTTGTAGTATAGGCAAAAGAGCGCCTGCCTAATACTACATGAACAGTTAAAGAGGCTGGGCAGTCCATGCTGGAATTCCCACGTTCCAGCGACAGGTAGATTTGTGGCGCTACATCGCTCAATGAAACCTACAACCTTCATCTTGACAACAAGATGAAGTTCTTACCATTGTCTCCCACTTGACCTAAAGCTGGCTGAAACCAACATGTACCTGACAAATGCAGCTAGAAAGGCTACATCACCCGATTAGGAGCTCAGAACATGAGCTCTGAAGACCCTAACCCTGAGATACCCACAGAGCACGTAGACCCACGTCTATACTGACGGCTCAGCATAGTGTAGCACAGGGGAGTCAGCAGCTGATGTTTTCTGCCGTCACTTTTAGACTTCCCTACCAGTGGGCAAAGAGAATGACTCCTACTAGTAGACTCGCAGACTGCTATAATCGTTGTTATCAGTCTGGTCCACAGCTCCCGTCTTAAGTCACGAGATTGTGTCCCAGGGGATCCTCAACCACTGTGGTATCTCTGGAAATGAGGAGGCAGACAACTTGGCCAAGCAAGGTCTCCTGCTCTTACAGTCTGAACCACCCCTCACTCACAATGCCGCTGGTGGCCTCGTGATAACCATAAGCAAGCACCAAATGCAAGAGGAACAACATACTGATGATACCACGATTACCTTCAAAAGCGCCTCTATAGACTAAGAGTGATCGAGACTCCGAGCTACCTCCTCTGTCATGGAGAGGACATGACGGGTGTACACCTGCTGGATTGCCCCTATCTTGTTCTTGACCAATTCAGCTTGCCCAACAACCACGAGAGGCCTCCTGTCTTCTTTTTATTGGACTGTGGGCCACAGAATGACTTAGTGCCAACACACAACCGTCGCTGTTTAAAGAAAACTGTAAAAATAGCTCAATGGCCAACGAAAATGCCGGAAGAGCTTCTTGTGGATCGCTTTCCGTCCCAACTGCTCAACAACCAACGGGGAAAATTGATTTTACAAGTATAGGGAAGGAATGGGACGGTACTAAAGCAGCAGTGTCGAACCTGCTCAACAGCCAACGGAAACAATCAATACCAAAAGTACGGGGAAGGAACAGGACGGAGTCAAACTAGAGTGGACACATTTTCTCGTGAGCTGTGACCTTGATTACACAGAAACCAAAAACTGCTTGAAAGATCCTTAATATTTCCGTTTTATACATACATATTTCACGTATTTGTAGAGATGTTATTGTTCCATCTGCAATACAAGTAAAATTGTATAAAATATGAATATTAAGAATCTTTCAAGCAGTTTTTATTTTCTATGTAATCAAGGTCACAGCTCACGAGAAAATGCGTACACTCTAACACTGTCAGAACCGCTCAACGGAGAGCGACGTTGCCGGAAAAGGGTGTCATTGTTCGACCGATAGCGGACCTGCTCGATAGACAGACAGCCAGGGGTATATGAATCGAACGGATTAGGATAGAGCTTCTTAATATCTTTCGGTCTTACCAGATAATTACTATTCTCGCTGGACATTGCAAGCACTGGTGACTAAAGCTCGACCTTTGTAGATAACCAACCCTAAGTTTTTTGTTAACTTGCTATTTTCTACATGACTGTCTTCGTCTTGTAGGACTGGTTCTAGTCTCAGCTTCTTCGTACTTATAAACCTGCTCTGTGTGTTCTTTATGCTGGATTGTAGCTTGTTATTCTTTGTTCATCTCTGGTAAACTTACCAAACTACTTCCCATTTCCTCTCCTTTCTTTCGCAGAAAACCTCATTTGTAAAATCTTCAGATCTAGGGATTTCTCACCAGCTTTTGTAGCGCTGACTGTAGCTGGAAGAGGGTCGCATACGAAAAAGGTTTGAGAACCACAGCTGTATGGATTTACTTGTTGTTTGGAAAGCATCTAGGCCGTTTAGAAGTTCACCCAATTGTTTACTCCATCTAGTCTTTAGATTTATTTGAATACATTTTCGATATAATGCAAACATGCAGAGTAGAATAGTTACAAGTGGAATGCATACAGTAAGAGAATTGGTATAATCCATAGTAGTAGTAGTATGTATAATTAAAATTAATAAGATTGTGAACATAAAAAAAAGTTTCTTGACCTGCAGGAAGTTTATAAGTGGAGTAGGACCTAAATTGAAAACAAACTATGTTCCTCTATTATGTATATTGAATAAAAAAGTAACAATTACGGAATAATCAGGATGCATTCAACAGAGCTACGTAATTACAAGCAATTTTCCTATCTTACCTACAGATAACCTTATAAAACAAACAAATTAGATTTGTAAGTCATTACTATTTATGTTAACAAGAGATTCTACTGAATCCTTGAAAACCACTACAGTTATTTTATAATGCTTAAATACTACAACTTTTTAACATTCCCGCACAATTGTTGGTAACAATTTGCTCCTTACCAACGAGTTCCTTCAATTTACAAACAAACATATTTTATTAAATTTGTTAATTGGTAGTTGGTCAATGCTTATTAAAATTTGTCAGGTTCCAGTTTATATTTTATTTTTTCCACAATTTGCTTGACGTTCCGAAGGTTCAAGTCATTTCGTTTCAAAATAATTCTCTTTTCTATTTCAATTTTGAATTTGTGTATGTGGTGTAAAGTTCTATTTCACGTGAGAGTTTTTGAAACAAACACAGGCTTAAACCGTTCTATATTTACTTTTTCATCAACCCCAAAATCTTGCGGCACAAAATAATTTGATGGTTAAACTGCAAAACTTCGTATGTCAGTTTGAAGTAATTTTACAGGAGAGGCAAAAAAGTGTTTTAATTGTATCCTGTAAAAT